>PVKS010006785.1:0-76419 GCA_004027875.1 Aplodontia rufa | reverse complement strand
ACTCACATTCATAACGTTTGTTTTTTTCAGGAAGTCTTTAGCTTTCATCAGCTGCCCATAGAAATTCTCATCTATAACAGTAAACAATCAGCCACCCAGCTGTTTCACCTTTTAGCTCTGGATTAAGTTAGGCCAGCAGAGAGTCACATCCTCTGATCACTTTGACCATCTTCCTTCTCCTTTCACCTTACAGAATTGCTGTTATTAAGTCGTTTTTTGGAATTAAGTTTTGAAGTCTTGAATTAAGGAACATTACTAGAAGTAGCTGTACAAAATCTACTGCATTTACTTTAGGGATATTTTTTAGTGTATTTTCCATCTTGTCTTTCAATGTCTTCTCAAGAAGATTCTAAGCAATACATTGCTTTTAGATGAAAGTAAATATTTTCCTATGTAGAAGAAGAATGCAATGGTATTTCCTGTTATTCAAAAGGCAAAATTTTAACTTCAAAACTGAATCCCAACTATAGTACCTATGTAGGAGTCTCTGGCCTACATATTCACATTTTAACTTTTCTCTCAGTTGTAGACAATTTGTGTTTTCCTTTGTTGAGAATATATATTCATACATTTCATTCCATGTATTCTTGTAAGACATCTCAAATTCTTTGTGGAACAAAGAGGAATATAAATTTAAAATTTAACTTGCTCTCCCTCTTCCTCTTCTACCACCTTATGCTTCAAAAGAGGCAGAGCTTTAAAGCTTACAGAAATTTGTTCTTTAATATCTTAATATTCACAGATACAAGCAAATGATCCCCCAGTTAGAACAGTATAAAATAATTAAAAAACACAAAAGTCTTTCGTGACACACACTTTCTTTATTGACTATTCAACTTAATAGAGGGCATTATCTTGCTTCCATTTCCCCCCACAAATACTTCTTGCAGGCAGAATGGATTTCTTTCATTCATTCATGGATTTTCTAGGAAGTATCTGTATTGTAAGGTTTCATGTTGTGAATGGAATGAAAGCCAGGTGGTGTAAACCCCAGGTTTGAAGGGATAAAGATCTCTCAGTTATGTACACGTGGGTACATGAATTTGAAATCTATCCCTATTAAAAGATCAACATACCAGCATAAGTGCTGGCCAACGTAGTCTTTTTTTATGCACAGAGTCAACATTTCTCTCAGGAAAAACATTGGATTTTCTTAAGCAGTTATACTAAGTGATCAGTTAAGAGACTAAGCTTGGTGCTATAGCATGAATTTTGAAAATATTTTAAGGCAGGTTTGAACTGGTTGTACGTTTGGCTGGGAGACCATTTAAAAAAAAATCAGGGAGAACCTTGAGACAGCTTCACTGAATATCTAGTCTAAAAATGTGTAGCCAGAAGATCTTACCCACAGTCTTGATTTCCCAACCCCTTGTATTAGAGATTCTCAAATACTGACTTCCAGCCAGGGCTGATCCTCTAAGCCTTAGGCCTATATACCTGCCAACTCCTCAGCCCTACTTGGGTGTCCCACAGTCACCTCTACCTTGAAGTCTGCAGTGGACCTCATACTCATTCCCCCTGACTTTTCACAGTCCTCTGAGTGAATGGTATCTTTGTCTGGCCAAGGCAGACATCAGAAGCCTGGGGGACACCTTGAATCATTCTATTCCTTTCCTGCCTCCTCCTCCCTCAATACAATTCTCTTTTCCGCATTTCCCTAGCCAAAACTGCTGCCTGCCAACATCCTTTTTTACCCATGACTGCATAATCCTCCCAGCTAGTGGCCCAGATTTCACTCTTGCCTGGACACAGTCCACTTTCTACACTAAGATAGAGTGACATTTTAACATTTCCATCCAATTATAATATTCTCTTGCTCGAGATTTTTCAATGACTTCCCATTATTTTAGCAATTAGAACCAAAGTTCTTAGTGTGTTCAAAAAGATACCTGACTGGTCTGAATACTTCTTCAGATTCATCTCTAGGACTTTATCTACTATACCACAATTCAAGTTTCTCTAAAATCAACTGCCTTCTTTCACTGAGTTCTACACACACACACACACACACACACACACACACAACCTATTTTCTGTTCTACTCTTAAGCTCTTAACAGTCCCTAAAAAAAACCCTCCCTGCCAACTCTGACAGATTAACTTCATTATAGTTTTTACATTACCTTGTACTTGCCTTTTGTAATGCTTGTTATAGCTTAATTAATTGTATAAGTATTCATGTAAGATCTTTCTTTTTAATTTGACATGAAGTCCATGAGCAGTGAATGGCATTTATTTTTTTTCTACTATATAACCTGTTGCTGGTATTTATAGGTGTTGGATGAATAGATAAAGGAATTAAGTTATAAGTGACAGGCCATCTGAATGGGTTATGAAATCCCCATTCTAAATAGTTATATGATTTCACCTTATGGAAATTATTAAAATTAATATTATTAAGTATTCCTACTTAAATTTTGGGGAAATCAACTCTTACCCAAATATTAGGAAAAACTAGGAAAGAAGAGGATGGCCGGTAAAAGTTACTGAATGCTTGCAGTGTTCAAGGTTCTTAAGTCATTCAAACAACACTAATTCTGATGTAACTTTCAAGATTTCCCAGTGAGAATTCATGGAAAAAAGAAAAGAACCAAAGAATAATTTGATTATACTTACAAAGTTATCACATGATAGAGATGGTAATAATTCAATGATTTCAGCAAAATAGATTCTCTCTCTTGAAACAAAAGGACCAAATTTATCTCCTTGTGTATCTTAGAGATAAGATAACACCATTCATGTGGTAGGCATTTAACAAACATTTCTGAAAAGTAATGTCAATTTATTTTACTTAGTTAACAGAAGGAGATGGTGGAAACTAGATCTGTTCAACCCATGTGTCAAGAAACCATTCTCACCACACGGAGATATTTCTGTGTTTATGGAACGAAGAACGAGAAAAAAAAGTTATTAGCAACAGTGCTTTTCTATAGTTTAAAGATGTACTATTGGGCCTGAAAACTTACACCTTATGTAAGACTTTGGGGCTTTATCAACCTCACAATCAAATCAAGATAGGAAATAGCAAATTTTCTATCTGCTTCTATACCATGAGCTATCAGACACTTGGATCTCTCATGCTTATGAGGGATCTTCATTCTCCATCTCCTCTCTCCTAAGGACGCACCAGCTTGCAAGATGTGCCTGTGCCTCAGCACGCCACATTCAGGACCTCGAAGCAGGTAACAACTGCTTGACCCCTTTCTGCTCCTTTCTTATTTTCTGGACCTGGTCTCTTAAGAGAAAGCGGCAGCAGGGAAAGGGGACAAGGAATTCTCTTGAGGAGAACCTCCTTTTTGGTGCCTTTGATTGCAAACTTGACTGTCGTCCCCAGAGAGAGAAACGGTGGGGCCCCGAATCCATGGGCGTGGGCGTGGCTCTGTGCGCGCACACCTGTGCCCTCTTTCACCCCTTTTTCCTGGGGTTCTGACAAGTTTCTCTTGTGAAGCGGTGAGGCCACACCTGCGTGGGTGGGAGGAGGGAGAGTGAGATATTCCCGGAGTCAATGATGTGATGAAGAGCAGGATTCTTGGAAACGACTGGACGTTTAGAAGGTGGGCGTTGGAAAGGCAGGAGGGAACACCTGCTGCTCTGTAAGGTCAGCCTCCCCTTTGCTTTAGATGGCCTTGGCAGCAAGGGACACGGAAAATTGAGCCTGGAGCTAGGGGAGGAAATGCTTCTCTAGGAGAACACAAGGTAAAATACGAGCAAATTACATTTTATGAACCATACTGCCTGGTTGTATATTCCTTTCTTGTTTTGTTTCCGTTTTTATTACCTCTGAACTTTAAGCGGTGTTTGTTTAAGCGCTCAGCACTATTTCAACTCTAGTACTGGGAATTTAGAGAGCAGTTGTGTTCCACCCTTTTTATTGTTGTTGTTTGTTTTTTGAGCCAGGATATTAGAGGTGTTCTCTTTTTTCTACTTGTGGTCCCTCGTGTTTCTATTTCTGGTAGAATTGATTAGTGAGAAGCCTATTCTTCCACTCTACCCCATAGAACAGTATTCTCTCCACTGAAACTTCAGAAGGCGTGGGACACGCCTGGTCTCCTTGCAGGAATAGCTGTAGAGTCTTTTTGACAGCGAGATTTTAAGTTCCTCCAGAGCCTTCAAACTTCTCAGTAATGACATTGCTATTTTCTGTTTTCTTTCTTTAAAACAAATTTATACTTGGGTTTAGAATAGCATGATAGAAATCTTCTTAATTCTGAAATAAGTTGGCCAACCGATAAACACATGATTTTAGAACCCTCCTTTTTTCAATGGAAGGAATATGTAGGAAACTAGGATGAAACCATATATTAGAGAGAGGGAGAGAAAAGGTGGGAAATAAGAGAGACTGAAATTATCAAAGAATTTGGAATTACTTACCTTTTTTTCTTGGGGTGAATATATTTTCTTTCAACTGGATTTGGGAGAATAGGCCCTGCTCCTAGTTCTCTGGCCCTGTGTAGCACAGGGGTGGGGCAGCTTAAACTATGAACCAACTTGAGTTTGAGTGGTACACCAAGCACTGGGTAAAGTTGTCTTCAGATCACTTGTTTCTTAAGAACTTATCTCCAGAATATTCATGAGTAAAGGTACCAGAGTATTTTACATCTCTACACAACAGGTAAAGAGATAAAGAATAGCAAGAAAATAATAGACTCCATCTTCCAAATCTTCATAATTTGCTGTATGTTTAATAATTTTAAAGTAAGAGTAATTTTAAAAGAAATGTGTGGTCTAATAAGCATTTATTATGTATGAATTACTAAAAGCAGAGACACATTTCAGAGCCCTTGTTCGATGACACGTACCTTACTAGGCAGTACAATAAGAAAAGCCTTCGTATCGTGTGGACAATGAGATGAAATAATTGAGTTGGGATTTTATTGAGATCTGCCAGCATTTTTATCATCACTCTCAAATATGCACCTCTGGAAACTCAGGCAGTAGTGGGTTTTTCCCCCCCATGGTTTTTATTTCAATTTCTTTTCCTGCTAGGTTCCAGAAGAACCATTTGCTTTGAATTTAGGGAAAAATTGGCTTCTTTGAAGGGGACTGAAAGTGATTATTTTAACAAATATTTTTAAAGCATGTGCCATTTGTAATGTATTTTATATTTCAGTTTTACATTTTGTTTTGAAAAATATGGAGAACCAAACTCATGCCATATTCTCCACACTAAAAAGATGCAGTAGCCAGGCTGAATAAATGATAACACAGTTACATGGTATAGAATCAGGTCAGTTGATTTATTATCAGCTATGATTTAAATGAGTCCTCCAAACTTCTTATGCTGAAACTTATTTCCCGAAATCATATGTTGATATGTGGTTTTTTGTTTTGTTTTGTCTTGTTTTTGCAGTACTGGAGATTGAACTCACACCCTCACAGATGCTAGGCAAGTGCTCCTCCACTAAACTGCACTCCCAGTCCTGTTCATGGTATTTGAAAAGGTCGTTTAAGAAGTGAATTGCCCTGGAGGGCTGGCTCGGCAGTTACGGTGCTTGCCTGGCATATGCAAGTGCACGGGTTCAAACCCTGGCACCCATGTACACAACTAAGTATCAGAGCAACAAGTCAGGTGCAAAATTAATGAAAAATTGATTCTCTCTCTCTCACTCACTGCCCTTCTCTCTTTAAAAAAAAAAATAGAAGTGAATGGGTCACAAGGGCTCTGCTCCCATGACTGGCTTCATTCATTCATGGATGGATGGATGTACTAATACTTCCCATAAGTGGCTTTGTTATAAAAGTGAGTTCTCTCTGGCAAACTTGTGCTGTTTTGCCAATGATTCTGCCTCATGTTATGAGGCAGGAAGAGAGTCCTCACTGGGTGCTGACACCATGTCCTGAACTGCCTCGGCTCCAGAACCTCAGGCTAAATAAACCCCACTTTAAAAACTCACCTCGTCTGTGGCATTCAGCTATAACAACAGAAAATGGACTAAAACATCATAACAGAAAAGGAAAAGAAAGATCTGAAATTTTTTCAAAGGCTTTTATAACAACATAAGCAAATATTTGTGAATTTTTTTTTTAATTTTTTATTTTGAGCAAACTTACATGATTTTAACAAAATAATATAAAATGTGTATAAAATATGCATATATTCTGGATTTTGCAATTATCCCCAGGAGTGCCCCCTAATTATATTTAGTATTCTACTTTCTCACATAAATTGTTAGGAATCTGTTTCTTATAATTCTCCAACTTTTTTAATCCAAAAAGATTCTTATAATCTTATCTTATTATCAAATGTTTTATGTATGGGAAAATAGTATTATTCCTATTTAGTGATAACGTAATAGCAACAAGTTATATTTGCATAATTTCTGAAAGCATTCCATTTATAAAAAAAACCTTGGAATGTGTTTTCTCACATTCTAGATGAAGAAGGTAAAATGTGATAAAGTTATGGCTACATGGGGCTTATAATGGGTCTGAAACCTGAAATTTTAACTATACCTTTGGAAAGATTAAGTAATCTGCTTAAATTCTAGAAAGGTAAGACTAGAATCCTGTACTTCTGCATCTTAACTGTCATTAAGTTTTGACCCCAATAACCTTTTAACCTTCATTCTATTTGGGTCCCTGCCTCTGTCTCGAATATCCCTGCAAAATGCTAGCACTCAGTCCCCAGTCCTCCTTTGGCTTAGAGTGAGCCTGAGCAAATCACTTCCATGTATACGCGGTTGGAGAGGCTCTAGCAGAACCCTCCATCCAACCCCAGGTTGTTAGCTGTTCTACATGCCTTCTCTGTCCCCAGTGGAAGGGAAGGTCAGGGGGCTTCTCAAAGCACAAGTCTGTACTTGAATGTGGAATGTTGTTCCTGGTTCTATAAATTCCAAATCTGGTTTTGGGGCCATTATGCAGAAGCTATGACCTCCTTAATATTCTTTTTTTGTAATTGGTACATATTAATTTTGCATTTCATTGTGGCATATTTATACTTGCATACAACATAATTTAACTAAGTTCACTCCCCAGTATTTTCCCTTACCCTTTCTTCCCTCCTTTTAGTTCTCCCTTTTATCTTATCGGTCTCCTATTTTTATGATGTACTCTTCTCCTGGCTCCAGTGGATGCCACCTATGAGAAAAAGCATGCAATACTTCTCCAAGTCTGGCTCACTTGAACATTATGTTCTCCATTTCCATCCATTTTACTGGAAATGGCATATTTTCATTCTTCTTTGTGGATAAATATAATACCACATTTTCTTTATGCATTCACTTGTTGACAGACACATAGGTTGGTTCCATAACCTGGCTATTGTGCATTGTGCTGTGAAGAAACCCGGATGCACATCAATCTCTAAAGTATGCTGACTTTAATTCTTTTGGACAAATACCAAGGAGTGGTATAGGTGAATCATAAGGTAATTCCAGTTTGAGTTTTTTGAGAAATCTTTATACTATTTTTCATTGTGGCTATACTAATTTACATGACCACTAATAATGGATGAGAATTTCTTTTTCCTTGCATCCTTGCCAAAATTTATTGTTATTTGTACTCTTGATTGCCATTTTGACAGGAGTGAGATGGAATCTCAGTGTAGTTTTGATTTGCATTTCCCTGATGGCTAATTACTCAATATTCTTTAATACACTTAAATTTTGCTTTAACTTATGAAGATAGACTTCATTTGTTTGTAACTAAAAACCTTGGCTGGCAGAACTAAGTTTTTTTTTCTTTCTTTTTTTTTTTTAAACTATGATGGAGAATTCCCTAATTCCCTTAATGAGCAATCTTTGGTTACTTCTGAGGTTTGTTCGCTGTCATGGTTTGGATATGAAGTGTCCCGCCAAGATTCACGTGTTGAGAGCTTGTTTCCCAATGCTGCAATGTTTGGAGGTGGGGCATTTGGGCTGTGATTGGATCATGGGAGCTCTAAATCCATTGATGGATTAATAATTTGATGGCATAAGGGAGGTGGTAAAATTTTTAGGAAATGGGGCCTAGTGGGAGGAAGTAGGCCACTGTGGGAATGCCCTTGAAGAATATTACTTGTGCCCAGCCCCTTTCTCTCTCTGTGGATATCTCTGTCTCTCTGTCTCTGCTTCCCAGTTGCCATGAACTGAGCATCTTCCCTCTGCTGTGCCCTTGCACCATGACATTCTGCCTCACTTCAGGCCCCATGCAGTGGATCCAGCTGACAATGGCCTGGGACCTATGAAACCATGAGTAAAATGAATCTCTCCTCTAAGCTTTTTTTTCTCAAAATTTTTTTATGGTAAGGAAAAGCTGACTTCTAAGCTCCTTCTTGGCTTTAGCATTCCCTGTCATTTTGTGTAACTTTGGCAATGTGGACACAAAGGGAGTATAACTTTAGTTATAACTGCTGCTACTGCTCAGCTAACTCAGTCAACATACAAAGCATTGATGTTAGGGAAGCAGAGGGAAAAACAGACATGCACTTGGAATAGTGGGTTTGAGGCAATATGAGTGAGGGTCCTAAACGTCACTTACTAATTTGTTAAACAAATATTTATCAAGTGCCTATTATGTGCTATATTTGACAATTTTTTTGCTACAATAAAATACCTGAGGTTGATAAGAAAACAGATTTATTTATTTCACAGTTTATGAAATTGCAAGTCCAATGTCAGAGTCCCAGCACGTCAGCCTCTGATAGTGGTGGATGGCACAATGGGTGGAGTGTACGTGAGAGGGGAGGATCACAGGGCAAGTCGATGTCAGGTTAGCTCCTTTATAAAAATCACTGCCTCAAAGACTAATTCAGAGTCCAATGAAGACTATGTTCTTACCTTCAGAGGGAAGTATCCCCAGCGACCTAATCACCTTGAGCTGTGGCCCACCTCTTAGGTTCCAACTGCTCACAAAATTGCCACGCTGAGAAGCAAGCTCCAATGCTTAAACCCTGGGGGGCAAAGCACATCAACCCAAACCATATGCGAAGAACGGGACAGTGAAGAAGACATGGCTCTTGACCTGGAAGTTTTTAGCTTAAAGTTGCAGACAAATGAAGGGAGGAGGTTGTAATTCATTGTGTTAAGTGACAGAATAGATATTAAATTAGCATTATAGTAGCAAATTGAAAGAAAAACATGACTTGGAAGTTTTTAATGAGTAATGAAGTGGTAGAAAATTTTCTTGAGATAGTAACTCCTATGCTAAAAGCTAAAAAGTGAATGCTCTATCTGTGAGAAAAGGGGTGGTGGCAAGAAGTCTATGTTCCAGTTAGAAATACAAGGGCCATGTATTCAATGACAGGGGCAGGAGACAGAGTGCAAGAGAAGAGTGTAGAAATCAAATGAGGTTGGACTGATAGTAGTGGTTGGATGTTCAAGGGCCATTAAGTCAAAGAAATCTTTTGAATTGGATGTGAAGGTAATGTTAAGTCATGGGAAGATTTTAATTTGGTGAATGGTGGCATCAAGATCATAAACACCACCCTCATAATCCAACACACTGAAGTTTATTAATGTGCCTTGCTACCACCATGCTTTTATCAATTCATTCTAACCACAAATAGGGGAGTAATTGTAAATATTACCTTCATTTTACAGATAAGAGGTTAAATACTAAACAATAGCAGTGTTTGATCAGGAATTACATCTTAGATAATTTTTAATGATCTGATCATGTTTGATCTATAAAAAGATTCTTCTGGGGAATGGATTGGAGGGGAATGAGTCTCAAGAAAGTTAGATGAGTTAGAAGACTATTAAGACACTTAAAGCAGAAGAAGGTGGTGATCTCAACAAGGCTGGTAACTTTACAGTAGGAAGAAATAAAAAAGCATGAGATATTTTTATGAAAATCTCTATAGAAGCTGCTGGTTAATTGGATGTGAATGGAGGCAGAGGGAGAGGGAGAGATAAGGGGAAAAAAAGCAAGGGATCTGGCTTGAATGGTGGTACTGAGATAACAGAGACAGGAGGAGGAGCAGTTTTATACTTGTTTGTTTGGGCCACCTTTGAGCGATTTAGGCAGAGTACATTGGAATTCCAAAGCAATATAAAAGTGTGTGTGTGTGTGTGTGTGTGTGTGTGTGTGTGTGTATGTGAGAGAGAGAGAGAGAGAGAGAGAGATGAGAGAGATATTTGGGAGTCTCTGGCACATACCAGAAATGAAAAGTAGCAATTATGGAAATGAATGAGATCACCTGGGAAGGGCTAGATCCAGATACACCTGGGGTGCCCAAGAGGTTTTCAGGCTCCACAAGGTGAACTACAAGTAGTACAAAGATGTCTCTTGTCTTTTCCACTCTCAGTCTCACACAAGTGTACACGGAAGTTTTTCAGGGGTTGCAAAATATGTAATAAGGTCATTGCTTCAAAGGCTAATGGAATGTGTCCTTGCATATTCCTGTGTTTTAAACACTTTTCAATTTTAATTTCCAGCATAGTCAATATTGACAGATATAACCCACTTAAAAAAAAGTGCTTTAGGGTCCTCAAATTTTTTGAAGAGTGTAAAGGGGTCATGATATTAAAAAGTTTGAGACCCAGTGAACTAGAAAATTTAGCGTTGATTCCTTAGGCAAGGATGGTCACTGAAGATTTGAGGTCAGATGAGAACATATTCAGAGTCCTGCTAATAGAAAGTTGTTCTGATGGCAGCCTTGAGGATACATTAAGATGAGGATAACATGAAGTTACGGAGATGATTTAAACTGTAATTACAGCAACTCAGGTATGAAATTACTAAGGGCTCAGACTGTGGAAACAATCACTAATGACAATGGACAACACAAAAGAAACAAAAATGTGACTTGATTATGGACTGAATATGTGTTACAACTGACGAATGAAAGGAGTCAAAGATAACTGGATTTGGAACAATGTGATTGGAAGAAAGGTTGTGCTGCTTGATTTCTGATATTCAGGAAGGATTCATTAGATGAAAGTTATCTGTAGATGTGTAATGACAGCCCCAAGTATAATCTAGTATTTTTTTAGTTAGCTGTATTTAAAGTAAAAATCTGAAATTAATTGCAATATTTTACTTAACCCAGTTTATAAAATATAATTGTTTAAATTATCATTTAATTAATATAAAATTATTGTGAAACTACTTTAAAACCTTTTTTGGGGTTTGTATTTTAGGTTTTTGAAATCTGGTGTATATTTTGCACATATAGGACACATCAAATAAATTAATCATAGATTAGGTACTCAAAAGCCACAAGTTGTTAGTGGCTACCGCTTTTTCACAGCACCTTTAAATCACTTTTGAGTCAAGATCATCAGAATCCCAACGTTATTTTTCTCTGGGATTTTTAAAAATTCTGTCCTTACTGGGTTCTTTTCTCAGAAAGTGATGGATTTGTACTGAGTCATCTAACTCTCTTACCTGCTTGTGACCTCACTTTCGGAGGGTGTAATTATGGGTCCATTCTAAGGAAATGATGTAAGCGGTGGTGGCTTGCTTATCTGGAACTGAATCTCTGACCTGCTTTTTATAGGATTTGTATTGAATGTACCTGATCAGCTCAGCACACTGACATTGTTCAGTGAAAGAGAAAACAGGCAAAGTTTGAGTTATGTGAAAGCCCATACCCCTAGGATTAAAATAATATGAAAACCAGTGAAGGAGTACAGAACTTTAGAAGGTGGAAAAACGGAAGAAATAAACTAAAGTTCTAACAGTAGCTGTTGAGCTAAGAAGCTGTTTGATATCCCCCTCCTCATTCATGGATTGGTCATTATTTTTCTTCTTTTTGAAACCTGAGCTGTCCCATGAGGTAAATTCATTGAGGGTACTACATGTTGTAGAATCTCAATGAAAGTTCTAAAGCATATAAGTATTTTCATGAGATGTCAATTAATAATAATAAAAAGTAATAGAAGTGGAAATAAGCTTTTCCAATGCAAAGATTTCTTGGATTAAGAGCTAGGATGAGTGGAGATGAGTTTTCTATGCATTTCTCTAGGGGTAATGTGAGCTTGGGGAAGGAAAAATGCAGTAAATTGACAAAAGATTAGACATTGATAGTGCGTAGCAAATCATTGTGATATGCCTCTTCACTAGCTCCTCATTCCATGATAGGTTTATGTTCCAAGATGAAATGAGAAATTAAATGCATAGCATTAGACATTTTGAAAATGATAAAAACAGGCACCTCTGTGATAAAAATCCCTAACCACACCCAAGAAAGTGTCTTTTTCAAAGTTCATTTACTACACATATTATGTGCCTTATTAATTTGGAATGATAATTTACAAATGTACCATATCTCTACAGTATAAAGTCCTTTTATGTGCTTCTTTTGCTTATGTAAGATTTACTAACACAAAGTCCATTTTGCCAAGAGATTATGAGCCCCTCAATTATTTGTTGTTTTTTTTTTGAAATTTCAGGAGTCATTCTGTAATATTTCTATGGTAATGAATATGTACAACTAGATATTTTGTGGTGGGATTTTAAATCGTGAGAAACATTTGCATGCAAATTTGTTTCTAGTGAAATTTAAGTCTTGCGTGTAATTTTCTTTCTGTTATGTACAACCATATGAAAGAAGTATGTTACATTATATCTTGAATGATGCATTTCTACTGTCCATATTGAGTAATGGGAACATCTTAATATACTACAGAGTATTTTCTTAATAGCAATTAGGACTAGATTAATTTGCATAAAGTGTTGTCTGTGCGGTGATATATGTATAAATAAAGTATGTGAAGGCACATTAGAAGGATGAAATTCTCTTCTTGTTTGCCATAGAGGTGACCTTAAGGACTCAAGTATGTTAGAAGTATTTAGAATTGTCAAATACATAATTTTCCAGCTTTTGAGATTCAATATATTGAGCGCAATTAATGCCTTACTTGAAAGATTTCATTGTATTGACTTTGGAACATGCACAATAGGATGGGGAATATGAGATTTGAGGACATAGTTTAAAATATTCTTACAAATAAAAAGCTTAAATTTTTTGACATATTAATTTTTTTGTTGTTTTACAGAACTTTACACCAAAAATTGTCTAATTGTCATAGTGTATTAGTCAGCTTTCTATCACTGTAACAAATACCTAGGTAATCAACATATAGAGAAAAGATTCATTATGACGCATAGTTTTATAGATTTCAGTCCATGGTTGGTTGGCCCTGTTGCTTTGGGTCTATGGTGGCAGTTCAGGATGAAGTTAAGTAGCAGTTTGCTCTGTTTTGCTACAGCTTGCCTTCTTGGCTGGGAAGTGAAAAAGGGGAAGAGGTAGGAACTGGGATCTCACTATCTCCCTCAAAGTCATGTCCCCAGTGACCTTAAGACCTCCTGCTAGGTCCCTACCTCTTAAATGTTTCATTACCTTCCAATACTTCCATGGGTATGGGATCAAGTCTTTAACACCTAGACCCATTAGGGGACACTTACCCAAACATATAAAAAAGGAAAAAGAGATAGGTGAAATGAATTTAAATTATGTATAGTTAGTTGCATTTAACTTGATGATGGGAAAATTTCCGAGAAATGTATTTGTTAGGCACTTTTATCATTTTGCAAAGACCACAGAGTGTACTTACACAGTCTAGTCGATGCAGTTTCCTGCACACCGAGGCTGTATGGTACCGCCTACTGCTCCCAGGCTATCTCATGTCACTGCACCGAGTACTATAGGCAAATGTCATACTGTGGAAAGTATTTGGGTATATAAATACATCTAAACAAAGAATAGTTACAATAAAATGTAGTGCAATAGATTAAAATGGTACAGCTGCAGGGCACTTACCATGCATGGAACCTGCAGGACTGGAAGTTGCTCTGGGCAAGTAGTGAGTGAGTGAGTGGTGAATGCGAAGGCCTGGGGTATCACTATGCACTGCTGTACTCATGGGCTACAATCGATTTATTAAAAAACATTTTCTTTCCTCAATAAGTTAACTGGCGGCTGGAGCAGTGGCTTCGCGGTTATGGCGTTTGCCCTGCATGTGCGAGTACACAGGTTCAGACCCCAGCATCCATGTACTCAACTAAGTGTCAGAGCAACAAAAACCATGTGAAAAACTCAATAAAAATTGATATTCTCTGTCTCTGTCTCTCACACACACACTGTCCTTCTCTCTTTTTTAAAAAAATAAGTTAAACTTAGCTTACTATAACTTTTTCTTTATAAACTTTTAAATTTTCAAACACTTTTTGACTCACTTATAATATCACTTAGTTTTAAACATACACAATCTTATAGCTCTACAAAAATATTTTCTTGGTTTATATCCCTACTTTATTAGTCTTTTATCTAAAATTTTGCTTCTACTCTTCAAACTGCTTTTGTTTAAAAACTAAGACATAGTTTAAGATACTGTATACAGTATCAAAATCATCAATATCACAGTTTTCTACCTCTACATCTTGTCCCATGAGGTCTTCAGGGACCATATCATGCATTGAGATGTCATCTCCTAAGAAAAATACTGCCTTCTTGAGAAACACCTCCTGAAGGACCTGCCTGTGGCCATTTTACTACATATGAACACATACACACACACACACAGACCCTAAAGGTAAACATAATAAACATATATTGAAATTTACTCTAAGATAAAAATATAATACAGGAAGTATATAAATCAGTAACAGTTGTTTATCATTATAAAGTATTGTGCATTGTACATAATTGTGTTATACTTTTATATGACTGGCGACATAGAAGTTTTGTTTACACCAGAATCACCACAAACATCTGAGTAATTATGTGCTACAATTTTAGGACGGCTATGATGTCATTAGGCAACAGAAACTTTCAGCTGCATTATAATCTTATGTGACCACTCTTGTATATGTGATTTGTCATTGATTGAAATGTTGTTATTCAGCTCACAACTGTCTTTTATTTAATCCAATCTGCCTAAAAACATTATGTCAATTTGTAAGCAATGTAAAAGTTATTAAACATACATTTTACATTCTTGTTTTTAACGCTGTCTTTGAAATCTAACATGTAATTTACCCTTATAGTACATGTCAATTTGGTCTGATACATTTCAAGTGCTCAATATTCACATTGGCTAGCAGATACCATATTGACCATGTACCATTAGGCTAAAAGGAAAGCAATGAGCTTGTTCAGAATATTGAGTTATTCTGTATCAGATTTCTCGGGATGAGAACCTTGCTTTCTTAGAAAATAAGAGCTTTCTAACTTGCAGAGAACATTGCTTACTGCATTTGAGACAAAACAAATATGTGGGGAGTAAATCCTTGACATTAGTTAATGCCTATGGTCTAACAGTGCTCTCGTGTACACTAACTTTTCTGATTTAGTCATAGTTCTGAGAAATAGGGAAGAATGATGTTCCATTTACTTTAGAGGAAGCAGACCCAGAGAGTGCACTCCATTTTCCTCAAGCTCCAAGTCTCATGATACAACTGGAGTAGGGTACAGTTACCAAATAATGAGCAAGTAAGCCAGCCAAAATATGTGTTCTGGCATTTTCTTGCCTTTTTTTAAAAAAGCATCTGTTTTGTGGGTGTTTGGGTTCTGACTTGTCCCACATCTCCATTTCTTATTTGTTTGGATACAAGATAAAATGAGAAAAAGTCTTTTTATACCTAGGAATGTATTGATTCATACAAGTTGTTGGTGGAAGAGATTCTTAGGTCTCTCGCCCTCATGCCTCAAAGTTCATCAACCATCCTGCCTACAATTTTGTGATTCTTTGACAATATAGTCATTTCTATTTTTTATATTTTGGCACTGGGGATTGAACCCAGGGGTACTTTACCACTGAGCTACATCCCCAACCCCGGCCACCCCTTCTTTTTTTTTTATGCCACAGGTCTTTCATAGACCTCAAAAAGAACATTCATTATTTAGTGCTGAGCTAGGTGAAGAAGCACATAATCTCTTCCTCTAAAGCAATTAATTTATACGACTCAATCACTTTTCAAGGAATGTTCTAATAGCAGTAATAACACTAGTAGTGTATTCTTAGTTTTTCGTGTTGTTCACTTGAAAATAATCCCATTCATTTTTATGTTCATGCTGCATAAGGTGAATTGAGTTGAGGCTAATTTGTATCAGTTGGTAGGGTTCCCCTTATATTTCGAATCACAATTTAGACAGGAAGCACATCTTTTTAACAGTAAGCCTCTAGGGGTTTAAATAATACTCATGTTTGTAATGTATTACTTTAAACAATTCTTCCCCTCTTTTTTTGTATACATATTTTTTTCCATTTCTTCAGTTGCAAAAATACCTTTCTAGGTCGGATCCTTAAACTTCGTTACACATTGCAGATGACCACATCATCTGGTGAGGTGGTCCAGCTGTGGTCGCCATGCTTAGAGCACTTTCTTAAAGGCATCAGAAGTTTAAGGCAAAGTTAAAGGTCCCGAAGGCAGTCGGACAATTGGTAATTTCCAGGGATGGACAGAGGGGGCGCACTTCCACAGATGCACAAACAGGACATGGTGCCGGGACAAATCCGTAGGAACACCAGAGGGTATTCCCAGTCTAGGTAGATTTAGGAACGCTGGACAAATAAATGAATGTTGAAAGACACAGAAGAGTGGATCTTCTGCAGGACACCATAGAGCAGATCACCAGAAAGCAATTGCTGTAAAATTTTAATTTTCCCTAAAGTCTCAGCGGGGTTTCCCCCTCCTGTCCTGTCCTGATCCTCTTACAGAGTAGACTTGGGGGCCCGGTGGCTCCCCCACCGCCTCCTCTTCATCGTTCTGGTTCTGGGTGAGCTAACTGCCACGCCACCCGGCCGTCTTGGTCCTCGTGCCCCGCAGCACCAGGCAAGGTGCCTGCCAGAGGGCGTAAGGGGTGGAGGCCCGGCAGGGGCGGGCTCTGTCGCCCCGCTCCCCCCGCCCCAGCCGACTGCTGGGGCCAGTGGTAGGAGCGTCTTGCGCACCGCCAGCCTCAGGGGGCGTGGGATGGGGGTGGCAGAGGAGGGGGGCGCCCGCACAGCGTAGAGCCAACCGCACACTTCAAAAGGGTGTCGGGGCTGCGTTCCCCTCCCGCGCCCCGGGAACTTCAAAGCGGCCCGCGCTGTCCCAGCTGCCGTGTTCAGTTCTGGGACCTCGCAGCCCCAGCGCGGCCTCCGAGTGGCCATGACCCCGGCGCTCTGCTCCGTGCTCTGCCAGGCTCTCCTGCTGTTTGCAGTGGCCGCCCAGCTCTCGGCAGGTACGATGGGTGTTTTTCCACCTGCGCCCGTGAGGGTGGGAGTTGGGGGCGGGGAGCACGGGGGCGAGAAGAAGAGGGTGTTCCAAGCAAACTGACCGTCTGCGGGGCAGAGGGGGAAGCGTCAGTCGGGGTGAGGGGGCGCGGGATAGGGCACAGCGTGGGCACCTGACGTCTGGCAGCCGTAGGGGTAGACAGGTGTGTTGAGGACGAAGCCGCCAGGAGGAGGGAAAACAAGTCCGGGATGTGGGGGTATGGATAGTAGGGGTGAGGTGGGTGACTAATTTGGGGGCACTTTGCAGCAGAATGAATACGGGAGCATTTGTAGGTGGGTGCTGAGCTGGGAGGTGGATGGCACTATGAATTTACCCTGCAGGGACGTGGAGAGCTGTTAGTGCACTTGGTAGACTCAATGCTGAGCCCCTGAAAGCTGCGCAAGTAGGTGGCATGATGGTGCTGGGGTTTGGCAATTTGGTCTGGGATTTAGGAGGCGAAGGATATCCCAAAAGCTGTTGGTGCCAAGCTAGGGAGGCAGGAGTGGGAGCTTAAATCTGCGTGGTTTGCAACGCACATTGCTTTCTAGGTACGATCTTTACTCAGAGTTTCAGGGGAAAAAAAATTCTGGCAAGCGCCCTAGCGTTTATAACAGGTCTGTGCCTTGATAGGCTAAATAGAACCCTCGACCCAAGCTAGAATCCAAACGTTTCTTTACAATATTTACTAGAAACTGGAGCAAATGCATCTTTGGTAAAATCGTCAGCTGTGACTAAAAACCTTTTAGCTTTGAAACTATTTTCATTACATTGTCCTGGATTACATAGACTAGGAACAGATTTCCTGCTAACTTATTCTTTAAACATTTCAATCAGATATTGAAGACATTTGCACATAAAAACCTGGTGTTTTTCCATTGAGCTGTACTTTGTCCGAATCTGATTTTGATGCATTTTTGTTTTGCCAGATGACAATCTGTTTGACATTAATAGCTATACTCAGGGTGGGTAGTTTTCCTCTGGGTGCCATGTGCAGGAGAATATTTTGAATATGTGATTGCTGTCATGTACACATTTCAGTGTTTCAAATGGCCTGAGAGAATCACTAAATACAGGCAAATCACTAAATATTCAAGTAAACACGGATAAACGGAAGTGATTAACTGATGAAATCCAAGAGTTAAAGTGTTTAATTTATCTTTTAGGAAAACACAGTTACCCTGAGACTGTCCGGAAGATGATGGGATGAAGTGACACCTGTGCATTTAGAGTTAGCAAATTCGTCAGTGGGATTAACTAAACATGGGAAGTCTTTATCAGAAATGGGTGAAAATTCTGCTAACTTGGATATTGAAAATGCTGTTGACAATTTCATAGAATCTGCCCCAACCCCCAAAATAAACCCACAAAAAAATCAAAACAGAACAAAATGAAGTCTTCCAGATATTACAGTTTTGACTGGGGACCTATGAAACTGCCTCTGCAGATTGACTGTATAACTTTTTATTTATGGGGACTAATAACTAGACTGCAGACATTTTAAAAAGATTGACTTTTAAAGATCTGTGCTTGAAAGGGATATTTTGCTACATGACAGAACCTTTTAAAAGTTTCTGAGACATTGGGCACAACAACAAAATAAAACATGCCCCATTATGTTCTTGACAAGGCATGGAAACTTTTGACTTTGAAATGTACAAAAGTGAAAAAAAATACAGGTTATCCATTCATATTTGATCCCTTAAAGTTGAAATCTAAGAAAAATGCATGGTATAGAGCTGATGTGTCAATCTACTAGAGAAGTAGTTGTGAAAATTAAACGTTTACAATGAACCTTTTTGTCAAATGCAATTATTTTTAAATTTCTTTAGGAAATTCATACCCTCTTTGTGTCTCACATAAACAATGGTATTGCTACCTATGTCATTTAATGCTAAATTTTAGTACAAATATTTGGTCATTTGGTAAAGGAATTCAAGATTGTTTTAATCTTCATTTTTTAAATGCATTTTCTCACATGGTTACCTACCTTATTTGTGACCGGCCACTGTTGTAAATTACATTATTAGCACACTGGATGCTTATGAACATGTACTCGCTGCTGTTGGTGTTGTATGAGGTGTTGCTCTTGACATGGTGACGTAGCCAACAAAGCCACATGACCCAATGCATCAGCTTTCAATTTGGCTTTGCTGAACACCAGCCCTTAAGTGTCTGAAAATACCATAAAACAAGAACCTCTTTTTGCTTTAGCTGCTCTTCTCTGGCATCTCTGTCACCTTTGAGATATCATGCATTGAAGCAGAGAACATACCATTGTTCTTTGTTGAGAATCTCAGAGGGTAACAGCTGGTGGAAACTCAGAAAAACTACTTACTGTTCTGGACTAGATTTTTTTAAAAATTAGGTTTCTCTGATTATCTAAACTTTAGGTTTCTTGATGTTTGATAAGGAAGACCTGACATGGCCTTGGAATAGTCACAATTCATATTAAACAAAGAATTGGCAGTAAATGTTCAGGAGATCTGTCCTTGAAGTTTTGATTTGGGTATGCTAGACACACACTGTGTGCATTCTCTTCTTTCCTGAAACTCCTTTGTCATCTGGCTGGGAAAGATTTAATGAGAGTCTAGAAAGCTATATGCTCTTACTCTAAAGGTGGAAAGATAAGAGGTTCCTTTAGTCACTGGGTGGGAGTAGTGGTTTCAGGCAGTGAGATCCCCCTACCCCATCCCATATCCCCACCTCCAAGCAACAGTTAGGAAAAGTTTTCAGTAAAAGTTTTGAGTGGTACTTCTGGAAGTGAAAGTGAAAGCCTGGGGCTGAGTTTATAAATGCAAAAGATGTTGTCCTTCTTTAAGCACAGTAATTTATTGGTTGGTTGGTAAAGATGTGGCAAGAACTCCCTGATTCCACGGGACACATCTCTGGCCCAGGAAAAACTGTCCAAACACCCTTGGGGTTTTTTTTCTTCATTGACTGTACTGCCTAAATCCATTATGTCACCTTAAACTTACAGGCATGTGAAATAGTTCTTCTGAATCATGCAACTCATATGAAAAAAATACATAATTTGAGATGGAAGAGAAAGTGAAGAGATAAGGATGACACTGAAACTTTGACCTAAGCAGTGGAAGAATGGAGCCTTAACTGACCAGGACAAGCTGGTCTGGGGAAAGGAAGGGGATGCCGGAAGACAACAAGAGTTCACTTGGGAATATGTGGAGTTGAAAATGCCCATTAGACACTGAAACAGAGATGTCAAGTAAACAATTACTTTTATGAGTCTGATTTCAGGGGAAATGTCTGGGCTGAATGTCAAAAGTTGTGAGCCAAGGGCTTTTACAGATAATTTTGGAGGACACATTGAAACAGGCTCTCAGACCTAGCAAATAAAGCACAGAACACCCAGTTAAATTGCATTTCAGATAAACAATAAATGTTTTTTAGTATAAGTGTGTCACATGTGACATGTGACATGCATGTGAAATACATGCAGACCTATTTTTTGTGTCTTGTCTTGTAGAACTTCTGTTCTAGCTTTGCTACTATTCCTGTGTGCATCTCAGGGTGGGTCACTCCCAGGTCTTTGAACGGGATATTCCACCGCTTCTGTATGAGTGGAGGGATCTCCTTTCCTTTCCCAACCCGATGTGGGTATCTCATGAGTATCTCATGAGCACCATGAAAGCATGTGTGAAAGAGATAACACGCTCAACTGACCTAAGTGGTGGTCATGGGAAAACAGCTGATTTCCCCCATATTTGCCCTTTTGAAAATGATTGTTATTTACAGATGCAGTTTTGGAGTATTTTTATTTTTGAATGAATTTTCAAATGTTTCTATTTTAGGGGAAATGCTTCCAGGTAGTAAATACCCATTTTTTCCCCCATGGTATTACTTGCATCTCTTATTGTAACTCAGAAGGTTAAGAGGAGAGGAAACTGGATGGAGTTAGGGTTAGGGAGGTGTTGAGCCCTACAGGACTTGTTAATCTGAGACCATTTTGGGGTTTGGAATAGGTTTTAAAGAGAATATTGCAAGTCCTTTGGAAAAAGGTCCAGGATGCATAAATATCAGTCAGAGGCCATTTAGCATGGTCTAGCTAAGTCATTTTTTTAAAGAGAGGAGCAGTGAGAGAGAGAGAGAGTGAGAAAGAGAGAATCAATTTTATCTAGTTTTTCATGTGGCTTTCATTGCTCTGACACTTCATTGGGTGTGGAACTTGTGTCCCTGTGCATGCCAGGCAAGTGCCATAACTGCTGAGTCACTGCTTCAACCCCTCTAGTTAAGTCTTGAACAGCAATTGCAGCTACCAACTGATTAGTATTGTCTTCATTTTGAAATCTGTAGTGGAAAGTGCCCAACAAATGGGCACCTGTTGGTATGGATCCTTAAAAATCTGTAAGGAATATGTTCACATGTATGTAACAAATTCATTTTAATGAATAATAAAATGATAGAATTAATTTCAAGTATAAATAATAAACAGAAAAAAACAACAATTCTAGGCACAAAGACTGTACAACATATCATACTTTATCCCTTGTATTTCTGGAGTTTCTTCTAGATTTTCTATTGCTTTAGCCTTCTAGATGTTAAAATTTTCACAACTAATAGTCAAATTCTCAACATTTATCCTTATATTATCTTGTAAGGCAGGGTCTTGCCTTACAAGAAGAAAGAAAGAAAGAAAGAAAGAAAGAAAGAAAGAAAGAAAGAAAGAAAGAAAGAAAGAAAAGACAGGATGAATAGCTCAGTGCTCAGTGATAGAGCATCTGTGGGTTTAATCCCCAGTACAAGAAGGAAAAGAAATATAGATTAAGAAACTAATATATTCTAAACTGATACTGAAATGACACTTTTAATAGAGGGACCTAAGAATATCTTAATAGTATCTTGGCTCAGGTGCCTCCCTGCAGTCAGGAGGGGTTATCTAGAAAAAGGGGACAAAGAGAGGCAAAGTATCATTTTCTTGTTACCTGGTGCTTTGGCTCCCAGCAGCATGGCAGAATTCCAAAACCTTTCCTTTTCTTGATCCTTAATAACTAAATATCCTAAGGATAAAGAAGGGGACTGGGCAAAGCCAGAATCCTGGATGCTGACACTGTGATTCCATTCTGAAAGGCCATCCAGGGCCTTCAAAATAGAGCCAGAGAGGCTGTGAAGGAAGAACCTCTACTTCCAATGCCTCCCATTAGTCCTGCTCTCATAGACGCTCTGGCAGAGATTCGGCCAAAAATATCAGGGGTGACAGCTAGGTGAGAAGAAGGCAGAGAGGGTGGAGATGGGTGTTTGGGTCTCTTCTGTGAGGAAGCAGATCTTGCCTTTCCTACACCTGCTGTGAGAAAGAGGTAGGAAATCCTGTGCCCTGTGCCATTCTTGTTCTTTGAAAGATCCCTAAAGCGTTAGGGCCATTCTGTCCCCTGAAATCTGAACAATACAAATCAGTACTCTTCTCACTTAGGGACCTAGAAAAAAAGAAAAGTGAGGAGGAGATGAGTAGGAGTGTGAAACAGAGAAGGAAGATTGTATTTCCACAGAGGCAAACACCTCGCTACTTTTCATGAGCATCGTGAATTCTCCAGCACTGATTGGCCAGGCAGGCCAACAAAGTTCTGCTCTGTCCTGATTCTTCACTCTTTCTCCTTTAGAGTAACTTCTTTTTCTGTTGTTCTCTTCTGCCTCTTAGAGAGTAGGCAAGTGAAGATACTGTTTCTTTGGAGCTGTTTTAAATTAAACCCCTCAAGAACTCATGGGTGAATCATTCAGTATGACTCAAGAACTTGCTTATTATTTTTTGAACAATTTAAATTTGCAATGACTTAAACACCCCGAATTAGATCAATCTACTTTTTCATTAAACTTTTCACATCAAGAAAATCATTAGGATGCTCAAATTTGGAAAGTGAAACACATTTTCCCCCCAATCTGTTTTGTCATCTTTATTTCATGGTTAGGTACAAGGACAGTGATAAATGCCACATCTCTGTATGTTGATTAAGTGCTTTGAAATTTCTTTGTGCAACTTCAAGATTGATTGAAATAAAGACTGTGGTAAAACTAGAATTAGAAAAAAATTCCACTTCATCCACACTTGGACAATAATTTTAATGCAAATGTCTACTTTCATAAATGCATGCTTATCCAAGAGATGTCAACTAAGAGAGTGGTAATCCAGATTAACATAGTTTTAAAAAACCAGATTGTTTTAAAACAGAGCCAGAATATATTAAAGAGTATTAACTCATCACATCTCACAGTTTTATCTGATGACATTTTTCTGGCTTGCTCCTCTAGAAGTGTATTTTTTTTTCTTTTCTATCATCCCCATTATCACTCTCCAAGAGTAAAAATTCTACTCTGTGAGCATTTGCCTGCTCTGATAGTCATGGTGAGATGATGTTTTCACTTGAATTCCACTTACAATCTAATATTCAGGAAACAGATAATACACTAAACTTGAAAGACTGAATGAAGAATAATTATCTAATTAACAGAGGATTCCTTATAGGATAATAAGTGATAGTAAGTGAATGAGATAGTAAGTGAATGAGACTGTCTTTTTAAAAAATCTTCTTTGTTCCAGCCTTTCTAGTTATTTTATACTAAAAGGCATTGTTTGTCTTTGCAGAATGAAGAAAATTGACTTCATTAAAATATTCTCTTGAAAGGATTGAGAGTTTGGCCAAATCATGATGAAGATGCTCCTATATAATTGCTTCTGACCAACTGAGCTTTGGTGATTGTCATTACCATAGAGTTTTTCATAATATTTCCTATTATCCTTTTAATATTTGTAGAAATTTTAGGAATGTCCTTATTTATGTTTCTTATCCTGGGAATTTGAACTTTCTCTTTTTACCTTGATCAGTCTAACTGGAAGTTTACCAGTTTCATTGATTCAAATAAATATTATTTTCTTATTTTCTGCCTTTATCTTATTTCCTTTCTTTATTACTATGGGTCAAATTTATTCATTTTTATTCCAACTATTTTGGAAGTAGCATAGATTAAGTGTTGCTTGCATTTTCCCAAAGGAAATGATAGTATATATTTTAAACTTGAGGGCCATATAGGTGATTTTGCAGCTACTTAATTATGCTTCTGTAATGTAAGGATAGTCACAGACAATATATATATACAGAGGTATTTCTGGGTTCCAGTAAAACTTTATTCACAAGTGGGCCAGTCAATGGGCCAGAGTTTGCTGAACTTCTCTTAAAACATTTGTTTAAGATCTTTATTCTTTTCTAATTATAAGCATTTGAAGCTCTAAATTTTTCCTCCAGGCAAAAGTTTCAGCCCTTCCATACATTGTGTTCTTTTATATTTTAATTTTCATTGAGTTCAGAATATTTTCTGATTTTCTTTGTAATTTTCTGAGGCCTGTGATATTTAGATGTCTGTGGTTTAATTTGCAAATATTTTAGGAATTTCCATTTTTTGTGATTTTATTCTTATTTAAACTCATTGGAGAAATAATATAAACCATATGATATCAATTTTTTGGACTCATTCATACTTCTTTTATAGCTCAGCTTATGTCTGAACTACTGAATAGACTTGAAAACAATGTGGATTCTTGTTTTGATGGGTGTTGTGTTATATAAATATTGCTCAAGTTCAGCTGTTTGACAATGTTCTTCACACTGCTATATTTCTGCTAAGTTTTTCTCCTAGTTTTACCACTTATCGAAGGATGATTGTTGATATCTTCAATTTACCTCTGGACTTATCTATTTACCTTTTCCAATTTTTCTTTACGTATTTCAGAGTTTGGTATTGGGTATGAACTTACGTCGATTTGTTATGTCCCCTTCAAAAATATTTGTCATTAGGAAACCAGCTTTGTCCCTGGCAATATTTATTATTATGGCATGTCTGTCTTCATCACTGGTAATTATATTCTTTGTCTTGAAGTTTACTCCATCAATACACAGCCATCCTAGCTTTCTTATGATTAGTATTTTCAAATCTATTTTTAAAACTATTCAGTTACTCTAGCTTTCTTGGGCCAAATGTCTGCCTTTTATAGATTTTCCTTCCTGTACTTCTTATTTATGTCTTTATGTTTAAATTGTTTTTTGTTTTTGTTTTTTTTTTTTTTGTAGAGAGCATATGGTTGAGGTCTGCTTTCTCATTGAGTCTCACATTCTTGCTTTGTAACTGCAGTGTTTGAAACACATCTATTTAACATATTTGTCAATATACTTGGGCTAAAATCTGTCCTATTATTTCATATCTCTTCTTTCACTTTCTCCTCTCTTCTTAACTTTATTTGGTTTAATTGACCAGCTATTAGTCTTATGTATATTTTCCACTATTAGGTTATAAGCTGTACCTCCTTTGTTTTATTTTTAGTGGTTGCTATAAAATTTATAATATCATATTTAAATTGTAATTTATTTAAGACCCATACCATCATGTACTCCAGCTCTTTATTCTTGTCCTTTGACAGTTAATCTCATCCATTTTACTTCTAAATATTTTATAACTCTTGAAATACGTTCTTATTATTCTGGCTGTAAATACTTGATTATATTTAAACAAATTTAAAAAAAATAATGAAGTAGTTTTCTTTTATCCAGTAATTTATCATTTTCAGAGACCTTTGTTACTTAGTATAGACCCAAGTTTATACCTGGTTCACTTTTTCCTTCATTATTTTTTGTACTTTAGTTCTGATGGTAAAGGTTCTAATTTATTTTTGTTTTTGGAAAGTTTTTATTTCACTTTTGCTGTTCCTTCAAATTTATCATTAATCTTTCCAAATATACATCAAAATTGAAAGATTTTTGTAGTTACCTCCTGCCTACCAGCTAGATTATGCTAGTATCATTTGATCCTATTAGCTTATCACATATATCTTTATTTGCTTCCTTTCTAGCCATTAATACATATTATTTTTGATACATTCTTTAAAGAGAGAGAGAGAGAGAAAGAGAGAATCAATTTATTTATTTTCATCTGGTCTTTGTTTCTTGGACACTTAGTTGTATATGTAGTACTGGGGTTTGAACCCAGGTCCTCCTTGTGCATGCCAGGCAAGCACTCGAGCCACAGCTCCAGCCCCGATACATTTCTTAATAAATTATAGGTAGCAATACAATTCCTTCTGTGTACTTCAACATGCTCATTATGTAGACTTCAATATTTGCTAGCATTTTTTCATTCAATCAACTATTTATATATGACATGCATAAGCCCTGTGTGTTTATTCCTGGGATTTTAAGAAATACAATCACATAACGTTTTTTGAGACATTAAAGATTAACTTTACCACAGTGAGCTTCCTAATATCCATCCCCAGACATTTATCAATGAGATACTCCCAAAAGTGTCTTTTTATTTTTTCCATAGATTTGTTTTGACTATTTAAGTATATTGTTTTATAAGTGTTAATTTAAGTCAAGTTAGTGGATAGTGCTATTCATATTGTTTATATTTATTATTTATAGAGTTGTTTTTAAATCTCCAACAATGCTTTTTGGTTTGGTTTGACAATTTTTCCCTTTAGTTCTGTCAATTTTTATTTCTTGTATTTTAAAAGTGTTTTATTAGGCAGAAACATATTTACAATTATCATGTATTTTTGATGCAATGACTAATTATAAGATGTCACTGTCTCAGTAATAGTCTTTATCTTAAAGTCTACTCTATTATTAATACATCTATGGTAACTCTAATGTCTAGTATTTGTGTATGAGTTTTCCTATACTTTTGCTTATAACCTATGTATGTCATTATATTGGAGTGACATCCTTTGTAAGTAGCATATAGTTGGTTATTGGTTGTTGTCCTTTAATAATATGGTGATATCTGCTATAATCAGTGTTTAGTCCATTCACATTTAGTGAAATAATTGGTATGGTTTTTAGTCTACCATGATGCTATTTGTCTCTCTTTTCATCGTTCCTCTGTTTTTCTTTTTTAAAACCCTTTTTGCTAGTCTTTTTTTACTATCTCCTTTTCTTTTCTTTACCTCTTAATTCTACCTTTTACTTGTTTTTAAAAGATTTCTTTCAGCCTAATGTGTTCTTCCTTGGCTTAATGTCCATTTTGGTCAATGCTGTGCTATTTTATACTTTACCCTTCACATGTAACACTTCAGGCTTCCTACTTCACACATCTCTCTTTAGTTTGACATATCCCAATTTAAGTGTAAAGACCTCATGATAGTATAATTCAGTTTCTAAAGAATATATTTACATCAATCAAAAGTTAGGACAAATAATCAAAGAAAGAACCTCTACTCTTAAGAGACCAGACACTCCAGATACCTGATTTAGATATGATGCAGATATTACAATACAATATAGAAATTTAAAAAAACTACAATTAAACTCTGCAGTGGAGAAGATGGGAAAATGTGCATGAAGATATGCAATATCTCAGCAGAAAGACAGAGAAGTAGGAAAGCATTAAATGGGAAAGCTAGATATGAAAAATAGGAGACAAGGAATATATTTCATGTGCTCATTAGTAGACTTGACACAGCCAGAGTTATGAATTTGAAGATGGGTCAATGGAAGTTGCCTTATAATCATAAAATCATACTATTTTAAAGTAGTTATAGTAATATGAGAGTTATCAGGAGACAAAGAGGGAAAAGTCAAAAGAAATCAAGCAGATCATTCAAGAGGTATGGGGCAGTATGAAAAGGTTAAATATATGTGTGAATGGAATCCTATATGAGAAAGAAAGAGAATAGAGCAGAGGAAATATTTGAAGAAATGTTGGGTAATGATTTTCCAAATGTAATGAAATACCACAAATTACCAATTTGTGGTATTTCATTACACAAATTACAGAAAATCAAAGAACCAAACAGGATAAATACCTTTCCTACTAAACTCCTCACCATCAGACGACATGTGATATTCAAATCGAGGAGATTCAATGATTAAGAGAAAAGCTTGAGGGCAGCCTGAATAAAACAGAACTATTACATGTAGAGGAATAATTTTAATAATTATGTTATACTAAAATCAGAAACACAATGCAAAACAGATAACACTAAAATGCAGCAATAAAAAAATCTAGCCAATCCAATATTTAATATCATGAAGTTATCTTTTAAAATGAATGAGAAATAAAATTTTTAGATAAATAGAAAAAGAAAATGTATTATACATAGATCACTACTATAAGAAATTTTAAGGGAATTTTTAAAGACAAAATAAATATAATATCACTGAATCTTTGATCCGCATAGAGAAACAAAGATCTGTGGAAATGGCTAACATGATTAAAATACATTTTCTCCTTAACTTTAATCACTCTAAAAGTTCATTGACTCTCTAAAGCAGCAAGTCTCTGTGCAGTTATAACATATCCATAGGTAAAATGCAACCATAGGTAAATGTTTTAGTACAAATGATGGGAAGGAAGCATTGGAAATATACAAATTTAAGTTCCTTCTATCATAAGTGAAGCATTATGATGTTTTTGAAGACATGATGAGTATACTGTGAATAAATAAATATGTAAATATTGTATACAAATGAGCAATCTAAAACATGAAAAATGAAAGAGGACATCACTTATACATACTCCATAGGCAGAAAAATAAAAATAAAGGAATATTGAAAATATTTTTATGTCCAAGTCAAAAATTTAATTAGAATTGACTAATTTCTTGAAAGATACAAATTACTAATAAGCACTTCAGAACTTGTAAATTTTAGCCTGAACGGCCCTATAGGTATATTAAAGACATTCATTTCATGCGCCAATGCTTGTAACATCTAACAAACACTCCAGTCTCAGAGGATATTCCTGCTGAATCATTCAAAAAGTTTAGGATGACATAATGTCTATTCTACACAAACTCTTCCAGGTCATGCAAGGAGAGAGAACACCTTTTTTGCTCACATTGTAAGACTAGCATTACCCTAAATCCAAAACTAGTTAAAGATATCATGATAAAAGGAAACTGCAGACCAATATTCCTCATAAAAATAATTTGTCATAAAAACTGTCAGAAATATTATCAAATTGAACAACAATTAAATAACAAGAGAATAGGGGGCTGGAGCAGAGGTTGGAGCTCATAGGTTGGAGCACTTGCCTGTCATGCAAGAGGACCTGGGTTCAAACCCCAGCACCACATACACAACTAAGTGTCAGATAAATGAACACCATATCAAAAATATACAAAAAAATTGATTCTCTCTTTCTCTCACTCTCTCTCTTTCTCCCTCCCACCCTCCCTATCTCTCTCTTAAGGAGAAAAAAAGAATAGGATATGATCAAGTGGAATTTTCTCTGGTAGTGCAAGGCTGATTCAACATTCAAAAACCTAATTTTGCAATTCACCCTTTAAACAGACTAAAGAAGAAACTATAAATCAATATACAAAAACTAGATGACAACATTCAACTACAAAACACAGTTAAAGAAAAATCTGAGTAGATGGGATCATGTACTTTATTCATAGAACCAAAGGCTCCATGTTGTTAATGCACTAATTATCTCCACATTGCTATAGATTTAATGTAATCCCAATAAAAGTTCCGGTGAAAGTTCTAGCATAAGTTTTTGCAGAACCCACCAAGCTGATTCAAAAATTTATATAGAAAACAAAGGAACTAGAGTAAGCAAAGAAATCTTGAAAGAAATGAGCGAAGTTGGAATGCTCACAGTACCTTATTTCAGGACTTATAAATCTATAGTAATTAAGACAGTGTGGTATTGGAAAAGGAGCAATGGAATAGTGTAGAGAAACCAAAAATAGACCCAGGCATATATGACTGTAGATATTAAGCAAAGGTATAAAAGCAATTTATTGGAGAAAGGATAATTTTTTCAACAAACGATGCTGGAATAATTGGATATCAGAAAGCAAACAACAAACCCTTCCAAATATGCTTTGCATGCTTGCAAGTTTTAACTCAGAATGGATTGTGGACCTAAAAATAAAATCTAAACCAACAAAAACATTCTGAAAGAAAACACAGATATAATCTTTTGATTTTCGGTTAGGTTTATTTCTTAGATGAGCGAATGCTCCAAAAGTTCCAAACATAAAAGGAAAATACTGATAAATTTAGACTTCATTAAAATCAAAATTTTTTTTGTTCCTTGCATGATGCTGTTCAAAGAACAAAAGACAAACCACAGGCTGGGATATAATATTTGCAAAACACTTACATGATAAAGCAGTTGTATTCAAAATATATGAAGAATTATCAGAACTCAATAACAAAGAAATAACCCAATAGGAAGTCTGCTGATATGAATAGCTAGAACTCTCATACACAGCCAATATGAATGTCAAATAGTACAACCACTTGGGAAAACACTGTGTTTAATATAATTTTAAACATACGTTCTCCATACCATATACTAATCCCACTCCTAGATAATTAGCAAAGAGAAATGAAATCTGTTTTAAATAATGATCTGTATATTAATATTTATTAAAAATTTACTCCTAATGCATAAAAACTGGGAGAAAAGAAACAAATGTCCTTTAACTACTGAATGGATAAACAAACTGTTGTATATTCATTCAAAAACTACCAAGCCATTCAAAGACATGAATGAATCTATGATGCCTTCAGGCAAATGAAGGAAGCCAGGCTACGTGCATTTGACATTCTGCAGAAGGCAAAAGTAGAGGAGCGGAAAACATTGCTTGCCAGCAGCTGGGTGAGGAGAGAAGTTGTCTGAGGAGAGCGAGGAAATCTGGGAGGGATGGATGATTGAACTGGAAGTGTCAGCTTTGCACACTAAAAGGATGAATGTTCCAAGTGTAAATTACATATCAATAATTATATCAGAATCCTTCCCTAATTGGAAGAAGTGTATAAACTTAGAAGTGTTATATGAAATCAGAAAGTTCATCAAGTAATGTTTCAAATTGGTTAATTAGGAACCATAATGTATTTTTAATGTCCTAAAAAAAACAGCCAAAGTATTTTAAAGTTAATGCCTCTGGGCAGTGACTGGGAAGGTATGGGTCACTAGACGGGTGCTTTTCATTTGAATTCTCACTATACTATTTGATTTCCACGTTCATGTATATCATAGATTTAAAAAGTGAGATATTTTTACATTCCAAATGATTGATTTACTTTTGTTATATAACTTTTTTGTAAGTAAGGAATTTCTGTACATATTGAAATGCTTTTTATGTGTGTATGTGTATCATTGTCCTTCTGTAAAAGGGTATGAAGTAGATATAAATGACATAAAATTAAAATACATTAGGTTATGTTTAATTTATTAGCAGGGACGAGTGAGTTCTTCTTTAGCAAAGGAAACAGCAACTTGCGGACATTATCTATATATAGATAAAGCTCATTGTAAATGCAAAACTTCTCACCTGCCCTTTTAAAGGTGAAAGCATTTGGTTCAACTTGAAAGGTCATTTATCACCTACAAGGGAACACTTATGAGCTACTTGGGTTCCTTTTCTCAGTTTACTATAGCATTAAGCTTGCTTATGGATGATTTTGCTTGCATCTGCAATCTCTGCACAGACTCATTAATATGTTAACAAACCTCATTTTGCTGAGTCAGATTAGAGGTCCTCCTCGTTCAGTGAGTGCCATGCACACAGTGGGCAGTCAGCATTTTCTTGATTATTTTCTCCATTCAGGAAAAGTCACTAGGTCTATTCTAACTCCTTCCCAAGACAATTAAAATATGAGAGGAAAAGGCTGAGCTAGGCTGTTGATTTATGTCCCAGAGATCAGTAGTTAAGTTTTAGCATAGCATGGGAGGCATTTTGTGATGATCATGTTTTAGTTTTCAGGGACAGTCCGGCTTTTCAACATGCTAGCCTATTTTCAGACTACAGATTCCAGTTTTCGAACTAGAAAACAGTTGCAGTTACTATGGCCTGTGGGTGTTTACCCAGATGATATTGTCAGTATTATTAAAGGACTTTGCAGAACAGCTGGCTGAAGGTGTTCCCATAGTATTTTTAACTACTGCCTGTGAACTAAATACTTTTGACAGAGCAAAGAATTGCTTTAATGTTCTTTCCTGATTATAGGGTTAATGTGTGTTTATTATATCAAATTAGGGAAAAAAGTTGAAAAATGTAAAAATCATCTTTAGTCTCATACCTCAGAGATAACTGCAATTCATAGTTTGGTATATTTCCTTCTAGTCTTTAAGACAATACACATGTATAAACTGAGATTGTATTCTTCATATGGTTCTACCTTTCATTTAATTTTATAGTGACTAATTAAATACTACTAAAAGCATGTTACAAAATCATATATATTGTCAATTTTATTGACATGTTTTAATTTGGGGATATTTATCATATTTCTGTTTTTTTACTTTTGTGAATAATAACTGCAATACAAGTTTTAAATGAACATTTGTGACTATTTCATCTAGAGGAAGTATAAATACAACCAGAAAGATGATAAATATTGATAGGACTCTTGAAGCAATATTTCAGATTGTTTCTGAAAATTTGATGCCAGTTGAATGTGCATGAAGATGAAATTTCATTGATTTCCTGGAACCCTCCCATTTCTGAGAGTCATAATTTATAGAATCATTATCAGTTTGGCAAATAAAAATTGTCTTTGCATTTATTAAGCTTTGAATATTAATGAGATCAAACATTTTCATAATTATTTGGCAGATTTTTCTGTTGTTTTATTTTTTATTGAGATATTTACCAGACCCAAAAAAGTGACTGATAGGAAAGGGAAAAATGTTAATGTAGTAGCCAATATGATGGTTCTAAATACTTCTACCCTTTGATTGTTCTCACATACCAATTTAAAAACAAAAAGAGATCTGTCTTGTTTTGGAGGTGCTGATTTTATCATCTCAGTGTGGCAGTTTGGAACTACCAAGAACATGTTCACCAAATCTAGAAAGAGTTGTCAGAAACACTGCAAATTGTTTTTTAGGAGTTCTGTTTATGCCTAGAATACAGTGCTCTGAGTAGTTCATAACTTGTAATAGCAGGAGCTAAGTTTTTAGGTTTTTAAAGAACATCTGTAGTGTGTCCAATGTTATCTAAAAATCTGTTTTAACCTTCATAATAGCCATGTGAGATATTAGACATTATCCCCCCCTTCGCCACTGGATAGTAAGATTTACAGAGGTGTAGGACCTTCCTGGGCCACATGACTGGTCTAGGTGTGGCTCAGGACTTCAGGTATAAATGTAATGTATTCCAAAGTCCAGGGTCTTTTTACTGTACGTTGCTAAATTCTGACAATGCTAAACTCTAAAGAACGCAGCTCTAACAATAAGGGTTCTGTTTGTCTATTGCAGGTTTTGCTTTGTTTTGTTTTACACTGGCTTATCACAGAGAAGCAGCGAAACTCAGGACTAGCTGCCTTACTTTCCTTCTGTTCTAAGAGATTACTCAGAGCTCCTTTAATTTCTTAAGTTTTTTCGCATCTTGACATATATTTGTGTAGCTGCAAATAAAAGGCAGTTATTCAGTTTGATAATTCTTTGATAGACAAAGGACCCAGGAGAAGCCATGTGACCATCTTCTAAAGTAGCTGTGATAGTCCCTAGAAGTCTGAAAATTACATTTCTTAAAAATATATTTTTTTAAATTATGGACTTAAAAATTCATCTCATTTTCATCAGTTCCCACTCCCACACATCTTCTTTGAATAGAGAGGCAGGTGATGCTGCCCTTTTTTGCTAGCATGGTATGAATTTTTCATATTATGCAGGCTAAATCTTTGAGCCTTGGGGTCAGTGTTGGAGAGGCAGTTAGGATTAGTCTTCAAAACAAATCACTTGGCCTCTTACCCTCTTCTTCCCCTTTCAACTTCTCCCTTGCCACTCTATTTTTAGCTAGATGAGCTTCTTACTTTGGATAGTTCCCTTTTATTTCTAGATTGAAAACAATCTATTCTGTAACATAGCTGATCATATAAATGTGTAACCATGAAGTTCAGCAGAAAGTTGAATGAGCCCCTGAGAACTCTTGAGAACTTTCACTTTTCAATTTTCTTTGCTACTTTCATTCTACCCTTGAGTTACTTCTGTCTTATTCTGTGTATTCTTTTAGCTATATTTTGACTGACTATACATTATTGATTATATATTTTCTTCTTTACTATTTTTAATTGCTTCCTTTAAACAAGTTGGAGTTTCTTTAGTTTTAGAAACCTTAGCATTTTTTTTTATCATTAACCTTTCTTGTTTCATGCCATCTTTCCACATAGATTAAGCATGCCATATGCTTCTGTTTTCCTTTCCTCACCACCTCTCTATGATCCCCTCCCATTGGCTTCTGTTTTCTCTACTTTAATGGAAATTAAAAACACAAAGCTAGAGTTCTGTGACTTAATGCACCTTCAAACTATGAGCTCCAGTTATTCACTTCAGCCTTTATCAGAATAAATTCTTCTTTGGAACACTTTTCTTCCTGAACTGTGATTGTGGGAAAATAATGTCATGGTTCTCTGGTATGCAGTCATTTGTCCTATTTCTGATGCTGCAAGCAAGGTATGTCTCTGAGGGTTTATAGAACTTTAGCACTGGGACTGACATTAGAGATCATATAAATGAATTCTTTATTGGACTCATCAATTGAGAGCACACGCCTCAAAGGCCACGTTATTAGAACTGGGATTAGAACCCTAGGCCTCCTAACTTGGTTCCTAAATGCTCGAAGTGGATCAGGATTCCTGGATTTTTTTTTTTTTTTTTTAAAGAAAGAGAAAGGGAGAGGGTCAAGGGGGCAGGGGAGAGAGAAAGAGAAAGAGAGGATCAACTTTATTTACTTTTTCATGTGGCTTTCGTTGGTCTGACACTTTGTTTTGTATGTGGTTCTGGGGTTTGAAACTCAGGTCCTTGCACATGCCAGGCAAACCCCGCAAGGGCTATAACTGCTAGGCCATTGCTCTAGCCCCAGACTCCTGAAGTTTCTGTTTTGTTTTTTCTTTACACAGTTCCACTTTGCCATGCAACAGAGTAACAATTCCTGCTTATCTCAAGATGTTGCTGGAAATTGTATCTTGTATCCTTCAGGATACAATGTTTCCAATTGGTAATTACTATCCACAGAAACAAAGTTAAAATTGTATGGTTTGTACCTTATCAAGTGTTTATCATCAAGTAAATCAGGTTTGATGAGCAATATATTGAATACAGGTCTGTAATTATTTTTTAAAATAATGGGTATTATCCTTTAAGTCCTATAAAGTAGCCTTAAATGTATGGACTAATCAAACATAGCATTCAGATCTGTACCCCAGTTCAGATGCATGTATTCCAGTTAAATTTCTGGCTGGTGAATATTTGCAGAGGGAAGCTCCCAGAGCCAAGAAGGTCCTGCAGCCTTCGCCTGTGAACAAGGAAGTCCTTTGTTAGCCAGACTCCTTGTGTGCCACTTCCCCTCTCTTCATAGCTTGATATAGGTTGACTTAATTTATTATTCAGCTTCCCTCTAACACCAACTTTCTGAAACATTCCATATTGAGTATCCATATTGAGTAAAAATTGTCCTTTAGAAATTGTCACTTCCATTTGAGACACCATTCTTATGTGGAGCACAGCCATTGACTGTGAACAAAACACAGGGTGGAACAAGAACAGGTCAGACAGCAAGCTCCACTTTCTGATACACATTCAACCCCAAGATTGACAATTTGTATTAAAAAAGAGAGAGAATTAAAAGAAATGCAGCATCCTAAAACATAATTATATTTCCAAATTAGAGAATTTTAAAGACGTGTCCTTGGTCTTGGTAAAGCCATCTTTAATTCTGAGACGTATGCCTTGTCTTACCTGGTTGATATTATAATGCCTCCTTTTCCTTCCTTCTTTTCTATCTTCCCTTCCTTTTCTTTCTTTAGAGAAGGTTTATTTTTATGTTTTAAAATTAATATTACTTTGAATTTGTAAATCATGATGCTATACATTTGTGGGGTACAATGTGATATTTCAAAATATGTATGTAATATGGGATGATTAAATCAAGTTGATTAACCTTTTTTTTCTCCCTGAAATAGTGGTAACCACTGCTATCATATATGAAATTATGGAAACATAACTATATCAGGTTATATGACCAATAGGACCTAAATTAAAGTATTGTTAGTTTTTATTTTCTTCATATAATTTGAAAAGACTTCACTAGCAATATTTGAATAACTGGGATCTTTTGGTGCAAACAAGAGATTTCTTAAAAATACAGGTCCAGGAAAAAGCACTTTCAAAACCATTCCCCTAATCAGGAGAAAGGATCTTCAAGGGCTTCATTGGGTGTGTGTGGGCGGGGTGGAGGGGAGCACTTTTCCCAGCCCAAAAGCTCATTCAAATCACAACTTTCTAGACAAAGCTTTTTATTTTGACATTTCAAATACCAGGAACCCGGGGGTAGAGATTTTAATGTTTAAGTAGACCCGGGTTTTAGAAATGCTAATCTGAGTGGCGGTGTTCAGTCAAAAGTAGCCTGCGTGCTGCCTCCACAGCCACTAGATGGTACCCAGGTGTGCGGGAAAACTTTCCAGCAGAACATCCCTCTCTGAGTTGCGTTTGATTTCTGGGAGGAGCAGAATTCATTAGTGAAATGCCTGGGCGTGCGGGTGAGCCCCGGCCTATCCGGCAAACAGGAGGAGGAAGCCCCAGCCCTGGCTCGGAGGAGGGCTCCAAGTGCCAACCTGCAAGTTCAGGGCGCGCGACTGCACCTTGCCCCAGGCACAGCACGGCCTCCCCCACCCGCTGCAGAGGCGGCGCGGTGCCCAGGTGCTCGTGGGGGTGGGGAGCGGGTTGGGGACTGGAAATCCAGTTCCAGCTGGACAGTGGGTGTGACAGAAGCGGTTGACAAAGTGGGGGCAGGTTAGTGCCCAAACGTTTCAGCCTCACAGCAGGAGATATTTCCACACTGCCTAGTGGGTGTGGACTGCGAGGGTTCCCCAGGCTGGTGGGTGCTAGATGGACGATCTTTGAGCGCTGCTGAGAGGGTGCGGTGGATTTGGGATTCTGAACTTGTGGGCGTGGTGAAGAGCAGGTGTGTTCCCCAGAGCTCACCTCAAAGAAACCTTCCCACCTCTATCCCCACCCCATCCCTGCCTTTGCTGGATTAAGTATGCCCCGCCTCTGTGTCCCAAGGTGCCCTGTACACGTGGAGTTCTTTACCACACTGTCCTGACATCCTTTAACCTGTTGGACAAAGGTCCTTCAGGGCATGGCTGTTCTCTGTACTCCCTCCTCCATTTCCTTAACACAGTGTTTGGCACACAGTAAAATATTCTTTAAAGAATGATCTTAATTTTTTTTACATTTAAGGATTTATTGTAATTCATTTATCACCTGTCAAAAGATTTGTGTGTTATCCATGATCTGGCTAATCCATATAAATTCTATATAACTTTTAAGTTTTACGTGTCTAAAAGTAGCATGAGACCCTGGGTTCAATCCCCAGTACTGGGGGCAGGGGGAGCGTCTGAAAATAATCAAATCACAAACTGGAAGAAAATATGGAATATTTAGAAAATATCTTGCCCAGGATCAGTGCCAAACCGCTCAGGAGGCTGAGGTAGGAGGATTGCAGGTTCAGTCAGCCACAGCAACTTAGTAAGACCTTGTCTCAAAACTTAAAAATTTAAGAAAAGGCCGGGGATGTGGCTCAGTGGTTAAGCAGACTGAGTTCAATCCCCAGCTACAAAAATAAATAAATAAATAAATAAATAAATAATAACTGGATGGGGAATTTACTATGCTTTAAGCTTTAAGGCAAAGGAAGAAATGGTAAAGTAGAAGATTTATAGATACAGTTTACATTTATAATATTATTAGGATTTTAATGAGACCATTACTATGCATATCTGTATGCTAACTCCATAGAGAGCTATTTGGAGAGGCTATTAACCATGGTCAGTTTTGAGACAGGAGATAAGGGGCTATTTATTTTGTTTTACTCCTTCATAATACTATATGTATTATCTGACCTTTTTCTGACAAGGAGAATATATATATTTTTTTCAAAAACAATGAGGATAATGTTTAAGAGAAAGAAAATAAATATGAAAGTGACCATGCATTTCCATCTTTACTTTATAAAAAACTTTTTTCAGATTGAAAAAAGACTTTAAGATTCATCTAATAGATAAATATCATAGATAATAAGTTCACCCAACAGGAAAGCCAGATGAATTCTTTTTAAAGTTCAACCCCATTAGTAAGGAATGTAAATTAACTTCATATACGAATTTTGTCTAACTTACCATTAAGATTTTAGGGAGAATTTGTATGTGTGTGTGTGTGTGTGTGTGTGTTGCTGGAGATTGAACCAAGGGCCTTGCACATGGTAGGCAATCACTCTGTCAACTGAGCTACATCCCCAGCCTCTAGATTTTAGTGAGAATTTCAAATGATGACAAATATATGTGACATGGATACCTTCATAGAGGGTCAATGGAAATCTTAATTGGTGCAACTTCTTTGGAAAGTTATTTGATAATATCTATCCAGAATATCTGATACAAGAAAATATAGGGTCAATCCTCCAACATACAGGCACAGGCATTGACTTCTTAACATTATTAAAACTCAAGAAATAAAACCAAGAATCAATAAATGAGATGGCATCAAACTGAAAAGCTCTACACAGCAAAGGAAACAAGAATGTGGTGAGAGAGCATAGAGAGTGGGAGAAAATTTTTGCCAGCCACTGTTCTGACAGAGCATTAATATCCAGAATATATACCAAGAATTCAAAAACCACAAAAAACCCAATTAACAAATGGGCAAATGAATTAAGCAGACATTTCTCAAAAGAAGAAATATAAAAGATCAACAAACATGAAAAAAATGTGTAACATCTTCAACAATCAAAGAAATGCAAATCAAAACTACACGGAGATTTCATTTCACTATTGTTAGAATGGTAATCATCAAGAATACAGCTAACAATAAGTACTGGTGAAGATGCCAGGAAAACACTTGCAAATTGTTGGTAATACTGCAGTTTCCACAGCTCTGGAAATCAATGTGAAAATTCTTCAAAAGACTAGGAGTGAAACTACCATATGCCCCTGATATTCCCCTCTGTGGTATTTATACAAAAGAACTAAAATCAGCATAGTGTATTGATAACATGCATTCCAATATTATTAGCAGCACAGTTCACAATAGTCAAGTTGTGGAACCAGAAGTGTCTGTCAACAGATGAATGAATAAAGAAAATGTGATATATATATACAATGGAGTTCTACTCAGCCCTAAAGAAGAACGAGATTATAGCATTTGCCAATAAATGGATGGAACTGGAGAACATCATGCTAAGTGAAATAAGCCAGACTCAGAAAGTGAAGGATCTCAGAAATAGAAGGAAGTCCAATAGAACAGAGAAAGGGGTTGAGGGGGAAGAAAGAGAAGAGGAAAGGGAAAGTACTAGAGAATAAAGTCAACCAAATTATGTCATATGCATGTATGTTTATCTCACAATGAACCCCATTGTTATGCATAAACTATAGTGCATCATAAAATACAAACAAAAAACTAAAACATATCTAGTCTAATGCATTTATCTGAGAGCTTTAGTGAGGTATTAAAAAAATAAAGCTAAGAATCATGAGGAAATTAAGAAGAAAGATTGTCAAGTAATTCCACTTCTGGGATTCTCACCTAGGGAATGAAATGTAGATAAAGATTAATTCACAAAGATACTCAATGCAATATTATTTAATTGCAAACAACTGAAATTCCTAAGAGTAATGAAATGTTATATGCTAGCCACTTACATTGATAGGTCTATATGTTCCATTAAATGTTTATAAAGCTCATGAAATAATGTGGAAAGAATAAGGATCACTTAAAATTGAGTTTGTGGGCTGAATTCAGCTATTAAACATCCATATAGAAAAAGACTGGAAGAAAACACACCAAATGAGAATAGTTGTAGGGTTGTAAAATTCTGTCTATTTGGCTATTTGGAAGTTACCTGTATTTTTGTCATTTTCTGAATTTTTAGTTCAATACATCTTCATTGAGTTTTAATATGCTGCAAGACCTATTCTAGGTATTGGGGATACTATGGCAAATAAGACAGGAGAAGGTTCCTGCCTTCACGAGGTTCTATTTTAGTGGCACTAATGCAATAAACTAATTACAGAGTGTGATAAGTAGCAGGAAGAATGAGGAACAGATACTCAATGAAGGGAGTCAGGGAATATTTCTCTGAAAAGAAGAGATTTGTGCTGAGAATTAGAAAGAACAAATGTTACAGGCAAACAGAACAGCAGCCAAGGCTGAGGCAGGAAAGGAGTTTTTACATTGGAGCTGCAAAAAGGAGTCATTGATCTGGAGGGCTTATAATAAGAGATGAGCTTCCAAAGAGGTCAATAGTTTGAGCTCTTTCCACCTCTTTGCTCATAAAAAATTGTGGATTTTGCTTTATTCCAAATGCTATTGGAATCCATTTGAGCATTGCTAATGAGATAACAAAAAATTTTAACCCACCAAGATGGAGGGAACATTTGATGAAGTATTTAGGCTGTCAGTGTAAGAAAATGACGTCTCAAATTAACTAAGAATTACATGGTGGTGGAGGAAATGTGTCCTGTGATTGGGAATAATCTTTCCTTAGTGCTTTCAGTGGGAGATCCCAAATAGGTTTCTTTTTTTCTGTTATTTGACCACAAACTCTATATTTGGTGAAGGGACTCCAGGAAGTTTGTGTCTTTCCTAGGAAAAATGGAATCAGGTTTCCCTGTATGTGCCCTAACCCACTAAACATACAACTGCCACACTTGCTACCCGTTGCCCACTGAGCAGGTAGGAAGGAGAAGCCTGTCATCTCCCTGAGATCCTGCCACATTTCATCCTCCCAAACAGATATTTTAAGGGAATCCACACAGATAATTTTGTCATCACCTATTTTATATTAGGTTGTATCCTACCACACTGTAAGAGCCGAAAGAATAAAGTTGTTAACAGTAATTTTGAAAAAGGGCTTTAAAAAGTGAATCTTTGAGTTTATAACTGTGCTGATATTAAAAAGTGTTCAGCTGATCCTTCCTTTATGTTCAATATTTTAAAAATTGTAGTAAAAGCTTTTTGACATTATGCCATAATACGTACCTTATCTGTATTTAGTTATTATTCTGAGGCCATAAGTAAATAGATAACAATTCTGGCTAATTTTAAACTCTGTCCTTAAGTTACTTATATTGAGAATGGTGTTGCAATCTCAGAGCAACAGAGGACAACAAAACTGGAGGGGTCTTAGAAATCTCAAGATCTGGAGAGCCTGAGAAACTTGTGTTTGTAGGTAGTTGGTGGTAGAGGTGAGCTGAACCCTTTGTTTCATTCAGTGCTGTCTTGACTGAGGAAATTCCATGTGGTTAATACTATATTTCACAGCACACTTCCTAAATGGAGTCTCACATCTGAAAGTTGAAGCAGTTCTCCTGGGTAGAATAATACCTGGTGAGATGGCACCAGACCCTCTTAGCTCTGAGAATGAGGCCTTCTTGAACAAAGATTCACTTTGCGCAAAGGAAAATTTTCCTTTGCCCTAGGTGTATTCTCATATTTTGGGGAGTTCTAAATTTTCTTGGATATGGCTTGGAAAATAGAATTTTTATAATCTGAGTCTTTATTGAAAGCCCATTTGGCCAAAAAGTTTGCATTTGCTTTGGTCATATTTAATAATACTTCCTTCGGTTCTTCTATTTTTCCTTATAATTAAGAAAGGCAAGTGTTTTGAAATGATAACATGACATAAAAATACAATTTTAACAAGGATTAGAAAGGGAAGACATGTTTGTCTGGCTTCTTTGATTGTCTGGCTTTCCTTCAGACTCATTGGTGCTAGTCGTCTTGGCTTCTTTCCTGTGGTCATACTTTCCAGATTCAGCACACTGCTGAACTTGAGTTGTTACCTTTGTTCACTCAGAATCCTGCAAATGATGGAAAGGTCACATATTCAGAAGGTTAAATCTGAGACAGTTTTCCAATAAGAAAGAAACCTATTCTGTGTTGATAATCTGGTCTCAAATTAGAGGAACAGAATAAACTAATGCCTGAAAAAGAGGAAAGGGTACGTGTCAGAGGTTGACATTAAGTCTTGGCCAATAGACTATATTTTGGCTCAAAATATAGGAAACAGGTGATATAAAAACAATTTGTTAAAAATAGTATCTAATTCAGTACAACAACTATTTGCTAAGGAAATATTTGTCTTATTAAGAAGAATAGGGTGTAAGTGCAAATTGATAAATTCGGTTCTTTTTTTGTTGTCTGATGGATTGTACACTTTTGTACACCAGTGTGTGCTAGCCATCCCAAGCATATATGGTTGAAAAATTATTTTCTGGTTGATTAGGAATGTGCACATCCTTTGGTGGATGTGGGTAACAGATGTCTGGTGGGTAGCAGATGTCTTGGCTTTTACAGACTAATTGGCAAAGAGGGAAAAAAGGGAGATAATTAAAGGGGTGGGAGTAGACACAAGGAAAGTGCAATCTTCCTTGTGGGGAAAAATCTAATAGACCTCCTTATTATGTGTAATTGCCTCTTTCTTCAACCTCATTTGCTATCGTTTTCCATAAGACTCAAGTACATTATAATGAGAAAGTATTGAATAAAGGATCATAAGGCAGGACAACTATCTGCTAACAACCAGATTTATCCTGCCACAGAATATCCTGATATAATTGACTCAACTAACATCAGGTTTCCAGAAAACAATATGAAAGCAAAAGTCTCATCACCAGCTTGTGTTTTAATCGGCAGCACCAGCATTCTAGGTTGAGGATAGTTGATGAAGTCGAGTTTAATTATGTGTCAAACGTGACTGCATGGTGGACTACTGGGGAATGAAAAATGAGAGACTGAATATGTCATATGTTACTTAAGCATCATAGGTCCTTTTGATTTGCTGTTTGTTCTCTGTTGGTGCAATAGTACTGCCAATTGACCTGGAATGAATGGGGACATTTAGCAAATGTTTGAAGCCATTATCATTAACAAATCCTGATTTTTGTCAGTGTTTTCCATTGTGCAAGATTTAAAGTAAGGTATGATTTTCTGTCTTAATTCTATCACCTAGGTCTATATTATTCTGAATGGTAATTTTTACTTTAAACTGAAGGAAATTTTTTGTAGTTTGTTAAACATTCAGTGAGTGTCCATATTGTTCCTTAATAAGAACTATTATGTAACATTTTTCATAAGAAGCCAGTAGTACTTGGAAGATAAAGTATCTGGATAGGTACTTAGAAATTTACTTAATACACAATTTAGATAAGCTGAAAGGTAAGAGTATTTATTATAGATGCAAGGTACATGATATTGACTTTTGTTTGGCCATCTGTCTCACCAGAAAAGAGGTAGGTTGACTGTTTGAAACTATGAACTGTTTTGTAAAAGTTTATTGAAACAATACAGATAAAATCTCAATTGTCAATTATTAATTAATTATTAATTGATTTCTATTGTATTAGAATCATATTTTTTCATAGTTGCTAGAAACTTCTGGGTTGGGAGAATCTTTTTTATTTTTTAGGAAAATGGTACATAACTGTATTCCCAGTGGCTAGCTCAGGAGGCTGAGGCAGGAGGACCATGAGTTCAAAGCCAGCCTCAGCAATTCAGCAAGGTCCTGAGTAACTTAGTGAGATCCTGTCTCAAAATAAAATAAAAGAATATTTTATTCTTTTATTTATATTTATAAAAGGTTTGGGGATGTCAGTGATTAAGCATCCCTGATACCAAAACAAAATAAAACAAAAGGGGTGGGGGGGAGGGAAAGAATAAAATGGCAGCTTTGGTGGAATAGAAACAATCTTGCTCGTGTACTCTAGAAACTTCAATTAAGTTGATCACTTAATCTTTTTGAACCTCATTTCATTTTTTATCAAATGGTGATAGTGACAATTCCCACAGTTTCACTGGGAATTATCCACTGTGATGAATGTACAGAAGCTAGCATATGTTTAATTGTCAAGTACTTCAAGGTTGTCTTCAGTTAGTGGATTCATGTTCCTTGGTTACTTGTCTTGATTTCCTGGCTAGGCTTCTGTTGGAAATAGAAAATTGAAGGAGGGTCTGATGAATCTAGTGACAAATGATTTGAGGTTGTGTGTTAGAAGAGTTACTCTTTTTCACATCTTCAGCCCCTTAAAATATGAGGGTGAAGAATGACCAAGGAGGGGGAAGTTTCTTTTTTTTAATTTTAAAAAAATATTTTATTTTTTTTATTGGTGCATTAAAGCTGTACATAATGATGGGATTTTTGTTACATATTCATAGATGCACACAATACAACAATATAATTTGGACAACACCCCCCCCCCCAGCACCCTCCAACCTCCCTCCCCCCATCCCCTGGTCCCTTGCCTCTCTGGGCCAATATGTCTTTCCCAATAGACACAGTGGCAAAATTCTTATACCTATGAAGAACATTATTTATATACATGGAAATAGTATACACAATGACATATTTATAAGTATTGGAGTGTACCTTGTTTTAAGTCAGTTCCAATATTTTCACTTCTCCTCCCTTCCTAACACTCCTTGTTCTTTTTAGATAAACTTGACAATAGGATTCAACATTTACATTTTTGTAAAAGCATACAGTATATCTCCCTCTAATAGTCTGTAGAATAGCCCCATCCCTTCTCCTTTCTCTTCCTTCTGCTGGTCTTTCTATTGTTTACTAAGTGTCCTATTTTGCTCTTTTTAGTGAGTCATTGAATTATATATCGATGAGATTCATTATGTTGTGTTCATAATTGGACATGAACAAGTGAAGTATGATTCTTTCCATTAACTTTCCCTATTTCATTCCTCGTTCCTCCATTTCCTTCCCTTTGACTGTTCCTCTGTTCTCTTCCTTATTTTGGGTTAGCCTCCACATATCAGAGAGAACATTTGCCCTTTGGTTTTTTCAGATTGGCTTATTTTACTTAGCATGATATCATCCATTTTCCAGCAAATGACCTAATGTCTATTTCCTTGCAGCTGAGTAATATTCCATAGTGTGTATATGCTATAGTTTTTTTTTTTGTATCCATTCATCAGTTGAAGTGCACCTTGATTCGTCCCATAGCTTAGCTATTGTGAATTGAGCTGCTACGAACATTGACATGACTGCATCCCTGCAGTATGCTGCTTTTAGGTCCTTTGGATATATACCAAGGAATGGGATAGCTGGGTCAAATGATGGATCCATTCCCAGTTTTTTGATGAATCTCCAGACTGCTTTCCACAATGGTTGTACCAGTTTGCAGTTCTACCAACAGTGCATAAGAGTACCCTTTTCCCCACATCCATGCTAACACTTGTTGTTCGTGTTCTTGATTATTGCTATTTTAACTGGAGTGAGGTGAAATCTCAGCATAATTTTAATTTGAATTTCTCTAATTGCTAGAGATGTTGAGCATTTTTTCATGTATTCGTTGACCATTTGTGTTTCTTCTTTTGAGAAGTGACTGTTTAGTTCTTTTGCCTATTTATTGATTGGGGTACTTTTTTCCTGATGTTGAGTTTCTTAATTGTTGAATGTCTTCTATATTATGTAAAATCAGATTTCCATAAATTATAAATTTATAGTCATAAAATATGAGTAATATATGAGACTTCAAGATTTCTGGATGTACTTTCCCTAGCCTGGTTAGTTTTCCATTTTCAATGAAAGTACTGAGGCTCTGTAAAGTTAAATCATTTCTCCAAAGTCAATCAGCCAGGGCTAGAACCTTCCTCTTTCTCTGTGTCCTTGTGTGGACCACATTAGCCTTCGTGCTTTGTGGCCATCTAGGATCAAGCAGGGACCATGGACAGAATGAGAGCATTCGGCTCACACTTGGCAGAGCAGACACATGCATTTCTTTAAAAAAAAAAAAAAACAACAAACATTTTCTCTTTTTAATTTTTTTTCAGTTGTAGATGAGCAGAATACCTTTTCTAATTTTTTTCATATGGTTCTAAGGATCAAACCCAGCACGTGAAATGTGCTAGGCAAGGGCTCTGCCACTGAGCTACAACCCAAGCCCAGACATGCATTTCCTTATTATGCCTTTTAATTGGTCTCACACCCTAGTTCATTCAGCTCTTCCTTTATGGACTACATATGTATTTTGATTGTTTGGTTAAGACAACTGACTTTCACCCTCTCCAGTAGTAGGAAAAATGGTGACTGTAGATTTCCCTACAGGCCAGAAAGTGAGCTAGGGGCATTACATAGATTAACTGATTTATTTTTCACAGAAACACTCTGAGGGATGTTATTATCATTATTATTATTATTATTATTATCTTTCATATAAAGAAATGGAGGCACAGAAGGATCAAGTAATGCCTAAGATTATTAAGTTAGTATAACCAGGATTTGAAGGCCTTCTTCAGATTGGAGTTGGAAAAGGCTAAAGAGATTTAACTGTTAGAAGATGGTGCTAGTGGCTGCTTCCATATGAACTTTCTTTTATGCAAGAAAAGTACTTTAACACATTTTATAAATCACAAGATTTTATACATCTAGCTCTATGGCATCCAAATAAATATATGGCATATAGTGTAACTATAGCATATAACTATTGATTAAAGAACATGTTTATTTATATTGATCAATACTGCAATTAATGAGTGAGTTCTTATGCTGGGTCCAATGTTGCTAACAAAATATTTTATTTCAGATTGTATTTCACTTAGGAAATAGTTACTAAAATATTCATGTGAATGGTATTTTACAAATCAAGAAAAATTATTAGAAGAGAATAATTTCTATCTGATTAATACATAATTTGTTCTTTCTTATATAACCAATTATATAGGGATGTTGTCCATTTTGCTCCCCCATTAATATTTAAGGTTGAGTAAAATATTTAAAATATCACAAATATTTTAAATATTTTGTGAGCACAAAATCATATCTAAGTTGAGTGCTTATCAATTGGAAGACTTTAATTTTATTCACAATTTTATATGTTAAATTTTGGATGTTAAGATAATTGTGGGGGGCCAGTTATGATGTAACAAAGAGTTCATTAAAGTAATAAGAAAGCTCATTTAGTATTGTAATATTTAGGAGTAATCTATTTAAGTAAATTTGAATATATTACAATCACCGGATTCTTCATATTGACAAATATTTTACATCAAAACAGAGGATTAATTGCACAACTTCACACATGCGAGTATGTGAATATGTCTGTGTGTGTGTGTGTAGTAAAGGAAATGTTGGGGTGCATGTGGATATGAGCTGAGTAATAAAGTCTAATTTTTGAAAGTTTTATTGTTACAGATAATAGTAAATTCTACTATTGATGTGCTTTGCTTTATGTAGTACATGTGTGCCTTAGAAAAAGTTTCCTGCAGATAACAGTTTAGCTTCAATGACTCTCATTCTAAGATGTTCATATTCATAAATGAAGAGGGGGAAATATAACAGCTTATCAGTACCTTAAAGCTCCTTCAATAATATCAATAATGATAAATGCTGCAGAATATGGAGAATTTCAACCATTTCTTCCAGATATAACTTTAGATGGTTTGCTCTGTTTAGCAAATCAGTTTAAAGGGTTAAAGGAGAAAGGTAGGGCTGGAGTGGTGGCTCAGTGGTTACAGTACTTGCCTGGCATGTGAGAGTATGTGAATTCAAACCCCAGCACCATGCACACACGATGAAGTGTTGGAGCAATGAAGGCCACATGAAAAACTGATTCTCTCTCTCTCTCTCTCTCTCTGCCCCTCTCTCTTAAAAAAAAAAAAAAAGAAGAAGGAGAAAAGTAGGTGAACAGAGCACTTTGGGTTGTTTGAAGGTAGGTGAACTGAACACATTGGGTTGGTTGGCTGCGCGGCTGCCATAACCACTCTTCAGCGTTCTTTGAGTGATGCTGGACAGCTCCCTTGTTGCTGTGATACTGTTTCCTAGCATTTCATAGAAGCTATTGATTTAGGAATAGACTGATGGAGCTTAAGAAAGACTTGGAGCACGGATGATGAAAATATCGTAGCAGCTGAATAAACACAAATACTAGCAATAGGAAGTGATAATTGGGCAGCCTGTTTAAGGAAATACAAGACTGAGAGAGTATAAAAGTAGAATATGTATTTAACAAGTATTGTTATTTAAACTGTCTTAATTTTCATTAAGATTGAGTTTCTATTCCAAAATAATACAAAATAACTTTGCGTGATCTCTTTTGCATTTTAAAGTTCTTTGCCTTATTCTTTCCAGGATTAAAGTGTGTATGTCTTTTGTGTGACTCTTCAAACTTTACCTGCCAAACAGAAGGAGCATGTTGGGCCTCAGTCATGATAACTAATGGAAAAGAACAGGTGATCAAATCCTGTGTCTCCCTCCCAGAATTAAATGCTCAAGTCTTCTGCCATAGTTCTAACAATGTTACCAAAACTGAGTGCTGCTTCACAGATTTCTGCAACAATATAACACTGCACCTTCCAACAGGTAAGAGGTTTATCTTTGTTCATTTCAAATTTCATTTTATTCTTGGGAAACTATAAGCAGTGGAAGTCAGCCTGTTTTGTTTCCTTAAATACAAAAATCTGCTTCATTGTTCTCTTTATGTTCTTGACTGGCAGAATTCTCTAGAGTCTAGTTGAGGTTGATTTGTTAAAAAGTATTGCACATCACTGTCAAAACATTGACACTAGCATAGAAACTTTGAAGAAATTTGTCCACATGAATTGTATTTTTTGAAGTGAGTAATGGACCTAAAATGAAAAGTAAGTTTTCATGACTCTTTTTAAAGGAAAGGAATTGAGGAGAATTGATAGGTGTACCAAGAAAAAAAAAAAAAAAAGGAAAGGAAACAATCAAGAAAAATCTAATCTCTGGTGAAAATAGATCACTAGTCTAGCCCTGGTGGAAGTGAGAATGAACCGAGAGCATTCTGAGATAATGGAGATGTGGTGGTGGTTATATGTCACATGAATGTGTCAAACTCACCAAAATGTACATATAAAACATGTGCATTTTTATTATATCAAGATTATGCCTCATTACAGTGGATTTTCAAAGAAGAAAGACTGGTTCCTTACTGAATTTGAGGGAAGAACATGGACTTAGGCAGAGTTCATAGTTGACTGGGAAGGACCTACATTTCGATGCTCTAAGTACCTCTGATTTTCTCAGCTGCATAGGAAGTATCTTGTCTTTCAAGACCTTTTGTTTTAAAGTACTGTCTTGTACCCATACTGACTGGCAGCACATGGTCTTGTGGGTAATTCATTATTGAGATGACACATTTAAGAGGCCACTGCCACAGCTGATGAAAGGACATCATTTCATATCCCCTTAATCTTTTGTACTTGGTTATGGTAAGATCAGCAGAGAAGAACTAAATAAAAGGAAAAACATTCCATATAAATAGATCAAAAGTTTCTATATTGTTAACATGACTTTCCTCTCCAAATTAATACTTTCAGCTCAATCTAAGCAATCAATCTCTGACCTGTAGACAAACTGGGGAAAAAACATACACAAGAAAAATGTCCATGATAGATTTCAGATGTCTACCAAATCAAGGAAATCTATAGTTTATGAGGTAGAGTGAATAAGTGTGTTCTAGAAAACAAGGCTGCAAATAGCTTTAAGGAATGAAATGGTCCAAGTAGGACTATTGAGGTTGTAAATATAGAATAATGCCTTAGAATAGTGTTTCCTAAGTGAGACAAGGACGAGTGGTGGTACATGAAAGAATTTTAAGAATTTTCAAGATGAATTGGGTGGCAAACAAACACAATACTGAATTTGGTAAGTGCACACTGAAATGTGTTTTGAAATACCACACTGAACCCCGTGATATGCGCAATGAATATGTTAATCAAAAATTTTCAGAAATTTGAAAAAACAAACATGATATTAAATAACATTGAATCCCATGATGATTTCTTCTTTAAATCTCTTAGTTTTTCTGATTTTTGTATCAAGAGGTCTCATTTCTTGCTAGTGTCTTTAATACTTGATTCTTCTCTCTTAAATAGAGAGAATACACCAAGTACTTAACTGGAATGCAGTAATATTGTTTTCTTGTTTGTTGGTTTACATATTTATCCTCTATTCATGGCAAGCAGACTTTTAAATTTGTGATAATGATACTAAGCTTTGTATAAAATAAATGCTTTTTAAGTTAAAAAATCAGTTTATAAAAATACCATAGTGGTTTATCAATGTCATGGTATAAATAACCTACTGATAACATCTATTTTCTATCACTGTAGATTAGATTTTTTTCTCAAGAGTTTCATCTTATGGAACATATATATGGGGTTTGGTTCACTCTGCATAATGCTTTTGAGAATCATCCCTGTTCTTGGGTGTATAAGTAGCTTATTTATTTTAAAGTGCTCAGAAAAGCCTGATTGTATGGGTACATTGCAATTATTTAAAGTCCATTCATCTGTTGATGGGCATTCAGGTTGTTTCCATTTGGGGGCTGCTATTAACCAAGCTGTTATGAATATTCATGTACAAGTCTTGGAACATAATCTGTGTAGAATTGCAGCATCATATGAAAAGTGTATTTTAACTTTTGAAATATAATCTCCCAAATAGTTTTCAAACTGCTTGTACCATTTTACATCCCTGACAGAAATGTATGATTGCTTTGGTTAATACATATTTTTGCTAACACAGGGTATATACATTTCTTTTCATTGTAGTCATTAATGTGGTGGTGTAGTGATATTTTATTTTGGTTTTAATTCACATTTTTCTGATGAATAATGGTGTTAAATTGTTTTTCAATGAACATATCAGTCATTTGTGTATCGTCCTTTACAAATTATCTATTTAAGTGCCCATTAAAATTGGGTTCTTTATTTTCCTATGGTTGAACTGTAAGAGTTTGTTATATATTATTTTGATGCAACTGCATTATCATATACATGGATTGTGAATATTTTCTCCCGCTCTGTGATTTGCCATTTTATTTTCTTGAAGATGTTTCACATAGAGAAGGAGATCAAACATTGGATAAGTCTGATTTATCTTTGATTATTAATATTATTATTTACCTGTTTCATATCCTGAGAAATCTTTAGCTTTCTGCCCATAAGTTATACATATTTTCTTGTAGTTTGTGTGTGTGTGAGGGGGGAGGAAGGGTGCTTGGGATCGAACCCAGGGCTTCATGCGTGCAAGGCAAGACCTCTACCACTAAGCCACACCTCCAGCCTCCTCTTGCGGAAGTTTTAGCATTTCATTATTTTACATTTGGACTTAAGTTCAGTCTTAATTTGTGTATGAAAACATAAATAACACATGATAGTAGGTACAGGTGGAATTTTATTTTTCTATATAAATATGAAATTGTTTTAGCATCATTAATTAAAAAACCTATCTTTTCCTCAATAAGTTACTTTGGCACTTTAGTTGAAAATAAAGTGACTGTATCTACATGGGCATATTCTGTTCTATTTTGTTCTGTTGAACCATCTTAGCAAGTATGGATATCAGGTTGTGTTACCCCTTCAACTTTATTCTTTTTCAAATTTGATTCGACAATTATGAGTCCTCTGCATTTTTGTTTAAATTTTAGGATCTGCCTGAATATTTCTAGAAAAACACATGCTGAGATTTTGATTATATTGTGTTGAATATATAAATTAATTTGGAGAGAACAGTCCTGTTAACAATATTGAATCTTTTGATCCGTGAACATGGAATGTTATTTGATTTATTTAGTTCTTCTTCAGTTAGTCTTCATGGTGTTTTGTAGTTATCACAGAACAGGTCTTATACATATTTCATTAAATACGTCATGCTTTGGGATGCTGTTGTGAATGGTATTTTAATATTTAATTTCAAAATAGTAGCAATTAAGCTACTATTTGAAATCAATTTTGTATATTAGCTGTATGTCCTGTAAGATCAAGAGAATAAATGATTTCTAGTAGTTTTATTTTAAAGATTCTTTGACATTTACCATATACACAGCCATCTTATCTGTGAACACAGAGGATCTTTGATCTTCATTGTGATCTCTATACATTTTGCATCTCTTTCTTGCCTTTTTCATTGCCTGGGACCTTTAATATGATGACCTACAGGGCTGGGAAGAGTGAAGATTCTTGCTTTTTTTCTGGTCCTGTGAAGAATGCATTCAGTCTCTCACCATTAAGGATGATGTTAACTATAGGGTGCTGATGCCTATTATCCATGGAGGGCATTTGCTTTAATTTCTAATTTGGTAAACGTTTTTAAAAATTTTTTAAATGGGGGCTGGAGTGGTAGCTCGGCTGAAGCTTGCCTGGCATGCACGAGTACACAGGTTCAAACCCCAGCACCCACATACACAACTAAGTGTCAGAGCAATGAAAGCCATGTGAAAAACTAAATAAAAAAAGTTGATTCTCTCTGTCTCTCTGTCTCTCTCTCACTGTCCTTCTCTCTTTAAAATTTTTTTAAAAAATGAATATTAAATTTTTGAAGCATTTTCATAACTTTATTGAGGTTAATATTTTTCTTCAATATATTGATATTATGGATTACATTAATTGGGTTTTAAATATTTTCTATAATAAATATGAAATGTGTTATTTAGCCACATAATTAATGTCTAGAAGAAGTGCTATGTGACATTTAATTGAACTCAAACTTCTTTACTTAAAATAAGAATTTGTGTTTAGTGACATTTTTTGGTAAAGGCATTAAGCTATAAGGAGGGCATGTGCTGTGTGCAGTCATCCCATGTGGGACTGTCCTCTCTGTGAGGCAGTGCTGGATGGTTATTAGCTGTCTTTGGTACAGCAGCTGTTTGAAGAAGAGTTGGGAACCTTCAGGCTGAATGCCCACACAGCCAGTGCCAGTGGCTGTACCTTTTCCGTGTCATCAGTGAGAGTGATTGGTATCCGCAGCTCTGCATTGCAGGGATCTGTCAGTTTCAAATGTGATCACGCATGTGTGAAAGCCAGAAGAGAACTCTGAAAACCCAACTGCATGATATGTCTGCTATACTTGAGAGTTGGCATCATGTTCATGGACAAATCAGTAGAAGAAAAAAATCAAGTGGTGACCTGAAGAGGTTGAGCAAAATTTAGGGCTTCCCTTTATGACTCCCTGGCTCTTTCATCCATGTCGCCTGATAGTGGGCCATTTCTGGATAGCTGTCTTGATGGAGGTGCAGTCACTCAATCTTGGCAGGTTTTAGCTGTCCCTCTTCTGTCTTTAGATTCTGTTTGCAATGATTAGGAACTTACTCTGTTTCTTTGTGACAAAATTTATCTTTAATACAACCCATGACTCCGCTGCCCCAAACACTCACAGCTGGTACCGAGTAACCCAGCACTTGCAGGACTACAGGCACTTACTCTTGCCCTACTGAAAAATCAACTGATGTGTTTGATGCTAATTCTCGAAACCTTAGTAGCTTTCACACTGGTTTTTATTGTGACACATGGAAAGAAATGCATTTTACATAATTTCCTCTACTTTCCAAGATTTTCACAAAATATATTCACCTTGAAAATGTGTGATATACTTTGATTCTTGCTATTTTATTAAATAAAAGTGCTGGTCAGATCCCATGGATAGGTTTGTTCTCAGTTCACAACAGTATTTTAATTGATATTTAAAATGTAGTAGTTTTAAAGGGAACAAGAATGTTTATTATTTTAATTCACTAGTATAACAATATTTAAAATTTAGTTATGATTTTAATTTCACATGATTTCTTTTAAAATCACCTTTAAAAACTTGTAAATACATAAATGGATTAGATTTGTCAATTTCATTCAGATTAATATGAGTAAAATCTAATTTAGATCACATTAAATTCATTCATTTGCCCTTAAAAATACCTTCTTTTTTAAATACTAGAAATGGGCTTAATTTTTAGGAGTTAATAATTTTGTTTGATAGAAGTAATTTTATGTTTTGGTAGAAATATAATATTATGGAACTTGCCTCTTCCTTGAACCTTTGTTATCAATGGAGAAGTGATCTTCTAAGTACAACTGGTTATAATGGAGAGGTGTTTTTATTCTCATTTTAAAGTTAGAGGGAAATAACTGTTTCCATAAGCAGTCATTTGTTTGACTTGAACTTCAATTTCATATCTACAGACAATTAATATTATTTCCAGCAAACAAATATACTACTGAATATTTTAAATTAAATATAGATTATGCAAGTCAGTTAAATGAGAGAAACTTCTGTGTTTGATGGAGCGTACCTTATTTTCTTCTTCCTGTTTACTTTTAAGCCAGCTAGGAAGAGCTTTCTTTGTTTCGAGCAGTATTCGCCCAGCTTTCAGGACAGTGTGCTCTTCGCTGTGACTCTAGTGCCCTATGGTCTAGTGCTCCCAGGTTGTGTTGTTTCCTTCATGGCAGGATTGTCCACTGTTTCCTCTGAGATGAGGAGAGAAGCTATTTTGTTGGGAAAAAACCATCTTCAAAAATAAGTTGTACATCTTAACCCTCCAAGAATATTTGCATTTCAAAAAGAACATAGATTTTTGCACAAATTGGTGTACACTGTAGGAGGAATCCAGGTTGGGTAAAGAAAAGTGAAAAGTCTGACCCCCAGTGGATGTTTTTGGGTGTTTGTCCCTATGGTGGGTTCTATCTGTGAGTCCTGAAATCTATTCCTTTGTTTCTTCTCATACTTCCTTTACGTGTTTGGTATAAATTTGGCTTTCTGTCTCTATGCTGTGTTTTGTTCAAACTTTTTCCTTCCTATTTTCTAGTCATTGAACCTCTGATACTTCTATCATCTGCAGCTTCTGTGACTTTGATTCTGCTCTTTCTGATTCTGCTGACTCATATCTTGCTGGCTTCTTTCCTTGCATGTTTTGTGATTTTTTAATTGTGAGCTTGTGTTTTTTAGAACCTTTTCTGAAGGAAAATTTGAAGCCTGTGTTTACAATTTATGCCTTCGGAGAAGATTTTCATTAGACTTTGCCAAAGGTGTCTGGGGTGCTACCAACCCCAATCGGTTCAATATTAGGTCTTTGGGGGCAACATGTAGAGTGAATCCTGGATCTGAGCTTGCCTGCATGGATACATATCTGTGCTGAGGAACTTCTCAGAGAACCGTTTTTCTATTGTTGTTTGTTTTATTTGCTTTTTTCCATTTTCTGCTCTACTCAAAGTCAAGGTTGAGACGGAGGAGGGCACACCTTGTCTCTCTCTGTGGAACACTTTATGTTTTGTTTTGTTTTTGAGGAAATTTCATTAATAGTTGCCTGAATTAGTAAGACTCTCTCTTCTGACCTTGTACTGTTTCAGGAACCATCTTTTATCTCCTGACTTTGTAAACCAAGCCCTTGGCCAGCCCCAGGAATGGGCAGACGCCTCCAGGCTGAATGGCATCCCTGTCTCAAGCAGTCTTTGTATTTGCATGGTGGTTGTGGCTGCTGAGCAGTTCATCTATTTTTTTTCCCCACCAGTTTTACCATAAAATAGAAAAAATTTTTTCATTTATATTTTATTTAGCATTTTCATGTGTACCAAGAGGATTTCTGTGGACATCTAAAGTGTAACTTGGCAAAAGTGTAAATTCTAGGATGGTTTATTTTTGAAATGATACTGGCATAATTATCTATCCATCTGGAAGAACACGGGGTTGTACCACAGTGTCATACCATATACGAAAATAAATTGCAGCTTGATTAAATATCTAATTGTGACATATAAAACAATTTAAATGTCAGAGAAAAATTTAGAAAAAAGGTTTTTATGACTTTGTAGTACAGAAGCTATTCTTAAATAAGACAGGAAACTCACTGCTGTAAAAGGAAAAGACAGATAAAATTGGCTACATGAAAACGAAAATAGTGAATGATAAAAGAGAACACAAATAAAACCCAAAGATAAGTTAAATATTGGTTAGAAATATTTGTAGCATAAATGACTGGGAAAAAGTATTTAAAAGATAAAGAGTTTGTGAGTGAGTAGTGAGTGAGCATGTGTGTGTGTGTGTGAGTGTGTGTGTATGTGTGTGTGACTAGAGAGGGATCCCAGGAGAGGAGGGAGAGAGTGGGTACTAAACGAAAAACTGAGTGAAGGACACAAACAGAAATTTTTCAAAAGGGACAATTCAAGGTGGTCTAGTATTGAAACGATGTACAACCTCTCGAATGGAGAAATATAAATTAAAACAATGACATACTATGATTGGCAAAGGTTAAAAAGAGTGATGTATTAGGATATTTTCAAGTAAAAGCATCAGATAAGTAGGTAACATTGTCACTCACTCACATGACAAGACACCTGGATGCAGTCTCAAATGTCTCCACCCTTCTGAGTTTCCTTTCTACAGCATGATTAGTTAACTTTCTGATACAGTTTATCTGGTTCTTTTTTTCCCTCACATGGCTCTGTTTTTACTAATGACATGATTTTGGGTTTTGTTCTTCTGGCACTCAAGTTTCAAGGCAAACCCCATCTGATCTGCCCAGGTGAGGTAATCTAATAGAAACTCCCTACATTTAGTTGAGATGTCAAAGGTCTCATTTCTTATTGCAAGTTTCAACCACACATAAACTCTTCTTCTTCTAATCACAAGATGGGGTTGGGGATTATTATTTAGCAAAGCAAATAAATAAATATAAACAATAGAAAAAGAAGCAATAGTTCATTACTGAGAAACTGTGAACAAACATGGGCTGGCTGTCATGCAGACTTTAGGATGGTGCTTCTGTTGCTCAGGTCTCTCCAGATAAACACCTCCTTCAATTTAAGGTAGTCCTTTAGTGACGATAACTACCTGTCAGAAGAAAGTATACGCTCTCTAGGGAGGAAGACACCTTAATATCAGGGCTCAACAAGACACAGCAAACATACTCTGATGGACATGATCAGCACACAGTGAGGACTAGCCAAGAACACAGACACGCAAGGCGTCTGCGTAAGAACCAACAGAAAAGAGAAGAAACTCCCAGAAGAAATGATGGTTTCCTAAATGGTGATTATCAGGAAAAATTTACAGACTCCATATGCTTCCAAGTTTAAAAGAATAAAAGTCAAATTTGAAAAAAAATTTAGAGAATAGGACCATGCAAAAGTGATCTATCAGATATAAACAGTAACAGAAGGAAACACTTGCAAATTAAAAAAATAATAACTAAATTAAAAACCAAAGGAATGGGTTTAACAGTTACAATTGGAAGAGAAATACAAGTCAGGAGAAATTGTATTATGTACAGTATGTAGAGAAGACACAGTGAAAAATATGAAGAGGAGAAAAAAACAGGAAAATTTAAGGAACTGTATTATTTGCTTTTACGTAATCAAAAGAGGGGACAAAAATTGAACAAAAGTGTTTATCTGCAGAGATAACAACTCAGAATTTTCCAGAATTAAAGAAGTATGCCAATCCAGAAATCTCAAGCAATAAATACAAAGAAATCCAAAACTTGACATAACATTGTAAAGCTAGAGAACATAACATTGTATAGCAAAGGGGATCCTAAAATTTATAGAGAAATAAAGTAAATCAAATCCAAAAGGAGATACAGTAAGAATAACATCTTCTTAAGAGTAAAGAGTGTTTAGAAAGAAAGTAACAGAATTATATATAGAGGAAAATTATCTTTAGACCCTGAATGTAAGGCAAAGACATTGAAGTAATACAGGAATTACAATGCATAGGAAACACAGGAATATAGTAATCCAAGAGTACGAGGAATTCTAAAGGATGCGCTTCGAGCATAAAGAAATCCTGAAGTTCTGAATTTAAGGAGGAATGAAAAGCAAAGAAAGTAATAACTGAGTGGCTGCTCTAAAGAATCTCCACCAACAATAAAGTGTTGCGACTCTTTAAAAATACAATACAAAATGAACATTGGATGTACAACTACACTCTATGTATGTATATTCACAGGGCATAATTTGGTTTAGGAGAAAAGTAAAGATATTTTTCAGCATTATTTCAATTATGCTTTGAAATGGGCCTGTGGTCATTCCTCCATACATATAAAAGAATAGACAGTGAGAAAGTTCTTGGTAATCTGCAACAGGAAGAAAATGGAGTGATGGAAACACTCCCACAGAAGTCAGAAGAGTAAAGGAAGCAACAATATCTATGACAAAAAGAAAGCAACCAAAGTATGTCATTAACAATTATGTGTATATATTTCACTGTAAATAAACTAAGCAAAGATTATCAAATTGGAAAGGAATGAATTTAATTCCATGTTGTTTAAAAATATGTATCTAAGATGAAAGCTTATAGAAATATTTAAATTACTGTGATAGAAAAGATATGCCTTACACATCAAACAAACAAATGTGTTGGGTTACTCATATTAACAGCAGACAAAACAAACTTTAATGCAAAATAATTACTAGACCTGGTATGATCAGGGTTGGAGGTGTGTGTTTCGTGGAGATGAAACTGTGGGTTCAATTCTGAGCACCAAAAATGTTCAAATTTATGTGTAATTAATGACATAACCTGAAAAATAAATAAAATATTATAATCTTTAAGGAGAAATAGAAAAGTCCACAGTCTCAGAGGGAGATTTAAAAATAGCACTGCCCTGGTAATTGATGAATATTTTTCTTTTTTACATTAAGAGTTGAGTAGTTTTACAATTATAAATGTGTATAAAGTAACAATATGCTATACATTTGATCATAAACCATAGTTACCCCCTCATTGCCCACACCCCAGTCTTTTGATTCTTCTATATTATGCCCCTAATAAATATAATTGACTATATATTATATGTAAGATTGCTAATTTGCGAATTAAATGATTGTGTACATAATATTTGACTTCTCAGAGGAGTAAAGATTATGTTACATTGTTGGTTGTCTCCCTAGATCCCTCCCTATCCTTCATCCCTTTCCCATTCACCCTCCCTCCCCCTCCACCCCTACATGACTATGGTTCCCCTAGATTATGTGTTGATATGCCCTTGGTGGTTCCAATATATGAGTCTGATTACCTTTCACCCACACCTGGGTTTAGCTCAGCCTCCACAAATGAGTGAAAACATTCAACCCTTGACTCTGGGTTTGGCTAACTTCACTTAGCATGATTTCTTCCATTGCCATCTATTTACCGTCAAAGGCTGCAATATCATTGTTTTTAATAGCTGAGTAGAACTCCACTGTGTGTGTGTATGTGTGTATATGTGCATATACACACATACATACCACAGCTTTTGGATCCATTCATCCAGTGAGGGGCATCTGGGTTGGAGCTAAAGTTTAGGTATTGTAAATTGAGCTGCTATGAACATAGATTTTGCTGTGTCACTGTAATGTGTTGATTCTAACTCCTCTGGGAAAATACCCAGAAGAGGGATATCTGGATCATATGGTGGATCCTTCCTTAATTCTTTAAGATATCTCCACACTGTTCTCCAATATGGCTGTATCAGTCTGTGGTCCCACCAATGTACTAGTGTTCCTATCTCCCAACAACCCCTCTAGCATCAGTTACTATTTGTATTCTCATCTTTGCCAGTCTGACTGGGATGAGGTGAAATCTTAAGGTAATTTTGATTTCTACTTCTCTAATTGCTAGTGATTTAAAATACTTTCTCATGTATTCAACTTCTATTGAGACGTTTCTATATAACTCTCTGGCCCATTTTTGATTGGATTGTCAGTGTTTTTGATTTGAAGTTTTTTGAGTACTGTGCAAATTTTGAATATTAGTTCCCTGTCAGAGGAATTATAGGTCTTAATTTTTTCCCATTATCTAGTTTGCCCCTTGACAATTTTGACCAGTTCCCTGGCTGTGCAGAAGCTTTTTAGTTTAATGGCATCCCACTCATTGATTTTTTACTTGAATTCTTTTGCTTTTGGGGTCTTGTTGAGAAAGTCTTTGCCTAGTCCCAAATATTGGAGTGTTGGTCCTAATTTTTCTTCTAGAAGTTATATGGTAGCTGGTTTAATTCCTAGTTCCTGGATCCATTTTGATTTTATTTTTATGCAAAGTAAGAGATAAGAATCTAACTTCAATTTTCTGAAAATGCCTGTCCAGTTCGAGCAGTACCATTCATTGAATAGGCTGTCATTCTTCCATGTTATATTTTGACCCCCTTTGTCAAAGATCAGATGTTTTAAAGATTTGTGGGTTTGTCCGAGAGTCTTTTATTCTATTCCATTGGTCTTCATGCCTATTTTGATACCAAAACCATGCTGTTTTTGTTACTACAGTTCTAAAGTGTAGTTTTATATCTTGTATTGTGAATCCACCTTAGTAATAAGCAATATTTTTTTGGCTATTCTAGGTTTCTTGTTGTTCCAAATGAATGAGAATTGCTTTTTATATATCTTTAAAGAATGACTTTGGTATTTTGATGGAGATTGCACTGAATCTGTATGGCGCTTTTGGCAGAATGGCCATTTTAGATATATTAATTCTGCCTAACCAAGAGCATGGAACATCTTTCCATCTTTTCAGGTCTTCTTCAATTTCTGTGTTCAATGTTTGATAATTTTCATTGTAGCAGCCTTTTGGTCTTTTACTTCCCTTGTTAGATTAATTCCCAAGTATTTTGTTCTTTTTGAGGATATTGTGAATGGGATTACACTGGAGAGGTGGCAACAGGGTTGCTGAAGAAGTCAAACTTTGACAACTTCATTGAGTCATCAGCTAACACAGAACTACCTGTCTTCAAATTATTTTACATGGGAGAAAATAGGAAATTTCTATTTGGTTTCTTCTGCTACTTTCAGTTCAATCCAATTTTAAATAGCATATAAGCAGCAAAACAACTTAGCAATAGTTTGACCTGCCTAGGAGCTTTTCTGCCCCACAGACAGGTTTTATTTGATCTATGTAGTTTCTGGAAAAGAAAAATGAGTGTGTTTATAATTTAAAATTGAATTTTATAATTTAAAATTTTGTTTAAAATGTTAAAATGTTTAGAGTCTGCTATAGTGTAAATATTTGTGCCTTTCCTCCATTCATACTTTGGAATCCTAATCTCCAAGGTGATAATATTAGGAGGTAGAGACTTTGGAGAAGAAATTAAGCCATGAAGAGTGGAGTCTTCATGAATATGGTTAGAGCCTTTATAAAAGAGGCCTAAAGGAGATCCTTCTACCATGTGAGGACCCAGCAAGAAGGGGCCATCTATGGATCAAAAACAGGAGCTCATCAAACACAGGATATGCTGGTACCTTGTCCCTGGACTTCTTAGCTTCCACAACTGTGAGAAATAGATTTATGTTTTTTATAAGTTATCCAATTTATGTTTTTTTTAAAATAACAGCCTAATCCTGTTTTTTACTTGTCTTGAAAAATCAGAAGATTTGGCACCCCTGATGTGTCCCTTGTGCTATATCACTTGCCCGAAGAGGAATAGTGACTACCTCTTCCTTATTGGGCACAGGATTTTCCTATTCCTGTCATTCATTCAGTATGTATGGAGCTTTTGTCCTGTGTCATAGAGTTCCCACTACAAAGTTGTTCTGCTTGATACAATTTTATACCTTATTTTTTCCTTAATATTAAAAACATACCTCTTTCTGTGTGAAAGAAACACATTTCGTTGTTTATTCTTTCACGGCTGGGTTACATTTCAGTTTATAATGAAGGGTTTCTTGTGATTCTAGGTGACATCAAAGATGATTAGAGAAATAGCTCTGTTGTCAAATAACATCAAGAGCACTTTGCAATTGCTTATGAAAATTTTCCAGCATAAGGTCAGGAAGCTTGGGCTAGAAAAACATTATTTATGTGTTTAATTTTGATAGAAATTGCTGTTTAAGCATGGTATTGGTATCAAAACAGAACTGAAGACAAGTGGAACCAAATAGAAGATCTTGAGACAAACCCCCATATCTTTAACTATTTGATATTTGATAAAGGGGGCAAAAGCATAGTGTGGAAGAATGATAGCCTGTTCAACAAATGGTGTTGGACAAATTGGACAGTCATGTGTAGACAACTGAAGCTGGATCCTTATCTTTCACCCTGCACAAAAATTAAATCAAAATGGGTCAAAGATCTGGATATTAAGCCAACAACTTTAAACTTACTAGAAAAAGAAGTAGGGTCAACACTACAGGTTCATTCTTCATTTTTTAACAACATTTAATGAATACTCTAGTAGTCAGAATAAAGTAAGTTGCAATGCAATAACAAATATTGCTCTAAAATCACAAATGTTTAAAGCATCAAAAGCTTATTTGTCACTTAGGGTACATCTCCAGCATGGGTTGGTGAGTGGCCATACTCCATTGTTGTCTGAGGGAGACGAATGATATGGGTGTTTGATAAGAAACACCCACATCTATCATGTTCAAGATATTGAGCTAGGCATTGAGGAAAAACCAATTGAATGGTTCTCCCTTATCTCCATCAAGGAGTTCATAGCCAACTGGACAATAAGAAGTTCAATAATGTACATAGAAAATGATAAGGCAGAATGTGTCAGACTTCTCAACCACAATGATCTTCCCAGTAATGACTGATCCTTTCTTTCTTGGTGAGTCAAGTTCCAGAACCAAGCCCATGAAAGTCCCATGCATTTTATTCTGTCACTTTGATATCATAACCAGGTCTGCACAGGAATCCTAAAGGTGCATTATTATGGTGACTGGTCAATCTACTCTCTGGGAAGCCCTCAGTGTCTTTCTTTTTTGGATGTGGCATTATGTTCTGAACCTTGTCTTTTTTTCCTTTCCCTTCCTCTCTAGGAAAGCTGCATTGACTTTTCTCAGGAATATATTTCTTGTGTATTTCTTTGCTAAAGGCAACTTGCAGCCTAATATGAAATGATGATGTAATATCTTGAGAGGCTAAAAATGAAACCAAATCCCTCTCTAATATCAAGGAATGAGACTTAGGAATATGACAAGAAGTAAATAATGACATAAAATATATGAATAAACATTTCCAAATTTGAAAAAAAAAAGAAATTGCTGTTTAAGTAACGATTACACTTATTGTAATACTTCATATGGAACTAGACTACTCAATGAAAACCTTCAGGTTCCAGGCACCTTTGTTCCCATTTTGCTCCCCAAACATATAATACTTGAAAGTTTAAGTGTAGTAATAATTTCTGATTTTAATAATTTTATAATACTATAATATTACCATGCATGGTGATGCACACCTGTAATCCAGTGACTAAGGAGGCTAAAGCAGGAGGTTACTATAAGATCAAGGTCAGCCCTAGAAACTTAGCAAGACCCTCAACAACTTAGCAAGATGCTGTCTAAAAATAAAAAGTAAAATCTGGGTTCAATTGCCAGTACAAAAATAAAACAAAAAACCTAATAGTATTATATTTTAAAATGTGAGTGTTTTATTAACTTCAGTACAATTATCACCATCCTCTTTTGTAATCCACTGTGTAAAGAGAAAAAGGTAGATTGATTACATAAATTAGACTTAAGATTACCAAACCACTGGTTTGCTTATGAAGAACATAAACTGAAAAAATAAAATTAAATTGATCAAAATTATTGATTTTAAAGCATTCTATAATTTAAAAAATTTGCAGACTCAGGAAGTGAGTGTTCTTGTTTTGGGAGTTTAAGTCTTGTTATCACCATTTCTTTAGAAAGTATCAACTGTTGTTTTTAACATTCTTATGGCTGTCTATTTGAGACACAAATTCTTTGATGTAGTGAGGATAAGGTGACATATGCATGCTGAGAAATGCTCATGGGACCTCTTGTGGAATTGTTCTGCCATCACATGAACAAATCCATTTATAGCTCACTCTCTGAGGATCCAGGGCACACCTGATAGGTGTGCCAGACAGGCTTTTCTTTCCCTGTAAAGTGAAAGGTGCTGTGATTTTAATTTTTTTTAAATACTCGGAAGTATAGGCATACAAAGAAGTCAAACTTTTGTTTTAAAAGTTTAATGTAGGAAGCATTTCTTTTCTTCAGAAACAAGTACACTGATTTAAATTATGAAATTTTATCTATAAAGATTTAATGGGAAATTAATGGTAGAATTTATAACAAATTTTCAATTATGTAAGGTTCTACTCTCTCAGTCATGTAAATGTCATTATGTTCTTATGCCAGTTTATTTTCAGTGATTATTATATGCAGGACATTGAGCGAGGTCAAAATGTGATTATCCCACATCAATCTTTTCCACGTGAACAGGCTGCTTTGTGTGAATCTATTAGCTGTGGGGGAAGTTAGACTATCATAGACTTTAGGACAGAGAAGTGTGACTTTTCCCTTGTCATCAATATTTTAAGTACCTTCACTGAACAATGCCCTCTCGTATCAGCTGGGGAGACAGAGGTGTGAGAGATGAGTGCAGCTTCCAAGGAACTTTCATGTTTCTCATATAAAGCGTTGATTTAAGGAAAGAAGTCTAAAATATTCCTTGAATAATTATCATCTAATTTCTTTAAATCATGTATCATTTGAGAATATATGTTTTAATGATAGAGATGAAAAGACTGTTATTTTTACTGTCCTGAAATTAAGGAAAACTAATAGTGGAACCCATTTAAATTCTCCTTCCTTCATTTTATTAATTCTCATTTCTCCTTGAGTGAAAGTTCTTCATACCCCTTCTGTCTATGATTATATTCTTCAATCCAATATTCTTATTTTCTTTTTTTCCAGAAATTTATTTGTTGATCAATCAAACAAGATTCTAATGAAATAATATAATATTTATAAATTCTGAAAATTAGATTTACCCCCAAGAGTCCCCCCCAATTACCCACCCTTATCCCTCCCCCCCCTTTCCCGATACATTGAGATAAAAAATTATTATTTTTAACTTTGGAGACTAATGGGTAAAAGATTTGCAGCCCTTTGATGTTGTACATATACTCCCAGAAAACTGGCACCATAAGGTGAAAATGTTCTGGAAATAGTGTTATTTGTGGGGCTCCCTGTGCATTATAATATCATGAAATCGGCCAGATGAGCACAGTATGCAAATGGCCACCCATAGACTGAGCGCTGAGCAATGGAGTGGCCCGTCCAAGGCTCACCTGATTCCGTTAAAATGTAGAAATAATTGTCATGTTATTTCTGTTCCTGTTATGGCTTAGTTGAGTCTCTAGATTAGAGAATCTTTTGCTCTAGTTTAGTAGATGAGATCAGTGTTGACTGCAAAACTGTTCACCAATCATGTTTGATGTGTGCAGAATAAAGACCATTTGCTTTAACTGTTAGTGAAGTACTTTGGAAGAATCTAACCAAATTAACTTGGAACTGGATTATTCCTGGTGAATCTTACAATGGTCACCATGAGGAAGTAAGGAAGGACAAGCAGTGGGCGAGTGTATGTGGGGTATCTGCCTGCAGTCAGTGAGCACAGAATTGCATGAGAAAGTCAGACAGGTAAAAACCAGCATTTGTGACTTAGCTGCTTAGCCTTGTTCAGCGAAGTTCTTAATATATTGATGACAGGAGGAAAGTCCAAAAGCCTATGCTGGTATAATTTCCCCACACCTAAAACGTTCCTTGAACAATTTCTAACTTCTTTACAAATGTGTTAATGAGAGATTTCTCATGGCTTAGTATGTCACTCTATTTTTGACATAACAAGTATTCCTTTTGAACCAACTAATGAGGCAGGTTTACTGTCTTCGTGGTAATAGCTTCTTCTGTTTCTGCTGTACATTTTATATTTTACTGTTTTACGCCTGGAAACCTGACAAATGAACAGTATCCTTTTAACTGACGTCACAGGCTTATAGGGAAAGAGGATGGGAAGAGCATTATCATGTTGTTCAGTTGATAAAGGTGGGATTTTCCCGGGGCCAGGGCAGGAACAGAATCATCAGCAGGTATCTCTAAAAATATTGTCTTTTGGTTGGTTATCTCCTGAATACTCCAAAGCCATGATCAGGAAAAAAGAAATGTTCCGTTTTTAGGGGTAGAGCAGGGTGAGAAGGCAACCAATTGAAGATGTGAATGTTCATGCTTGCAGATGCGGCATTTACACATTCGTGGGCTGAAACTTGAAAAATTGATATTTTCACTTGAGAAAACCTTTAATAAAAAGAGGAGTGGTTTTAATGCTAAATTAGTGGTTTTTTAGTGTCTTTTGGACCCTAGTAAGTTTCTCTAAAAGTAGTTTATGAAGGAAATAATAGTTTTTTAAGAAATAGCTGTATTGCCTGTACATGTCTCTTCAGTTCTTCTGTTCTCAGAGAGTTTTGATATATTGCTCCACTGTAGTGCTTCAGTTTTTAGTCAATTGAATGCCATTCAAATGTGGTGGGGGATCATGTCTGTAAATTGAATGTGGGTATTTTGCTAAGACATTTTCAAGCCAGTGAAAATCTAATGTATGAATTTTTTTTTAAAGAGAGAAGGACAGAGAGAGAGAGAGAGAGAGAGAGAATCAATTTTTTTTTATTGATTTTTTCACATGGCTTTCGTTGCTCTGACACTTAGTTGTGTACGTGGGTCCTGGGGTTTGAACCCATGTACTTGCGTATGCCGGGCAAGCGCCATAACCAGCAAGCCACTGCTCCAGCCCCAATGTATGAATTATTTGAAGCAATTAATCATGCACATACTTTTACTTAATTCTACACCAGCTCCTATAATAACATGTGCGAAGAAAATATAAGTTTATTAAGCTGAATGCCATTTAAGTCTCATAGGCATCAGTAACTTTTTCATATTTTTGGTAAAAAATGGGTAAGAGGTCAACAAGAGAGGAAGAACGAAGATTGTGCCCACGTTGTCTCATCTTTTTCCTTTCATCTCCGAGTTTGCCTCTGGAGCATGAAGAAAGTAGCAAGGAAATAATGGGCGTGGGATTCTCTGACACATCCTAACTGGTTCTGACCTTCAAGTGGGTAGCAGCCACCACCAATGACTTTCCCCACCACCAGCTCTAATCGGGGGTCTAGGCAAAGTTGCAAAATCTACAACAATAAGTTAAAATTTTCCTTCCTTCCTTCTATCTTTCTTTCCCTTCCTCCTTCCTTCTTTTCTCCCTTCCTTGTCTCTTTCTTTCTTTTATCTACTTTGCGTTCTATATCCATGAGTTCTACATGCACAGATTCAATAAACCACAGATTGAAAACAGGGAAAAATTGTGTCTATATTGTACAAGTGCAGACGCTTTTCTTGTCCTTATTCCTTAATCAACACAATTGTTACATAGCATTTACATCATATTAGGTGCTGTAAGTAATCTCGAGATGAATTAAATTACATGGGAGATTGTGCAAAGTTTTATGTAGATGCTACAGAATTTTATATAAGGGACTCGAGCATCCTTGGATTTTTGAATCCTGTTGTGGTTTGAATGTGAAGTGTCCCCCACCAAAGCTCACATGTGAGACATTGGGAAAGCTTGGAGGTGAAATGACTGGATTATGGAAGCCTCAATCCAATCAGCAAATTAATCCCCCGCTAAGCATCACTGATTGGTAACTGTAGGCTGGCAGGTGTGGCTGGAGGAGGTGGGTCCCTGGGGGTGTGCCTTTGGGGTGTCTATTTGTATCCGGTGAGTGGAGGCGCTCTCTGCTTCCTGATTGCAATGCCCTGAGCCGCTTTCCTCCACCACACTCTTCCACCATGATGTTCAGCCTTACCTCGTACCCCAAGGAATGGAGCCTGAAGTCTATGGAATGAGACTTCTGAAACCAAATAAACGTTTCCTCCTTAAATCGTTCTTGTCAGGTCTTTCAGTTGCTGCAGTGAAAAAGCAGACTTAAAAACAATGCCCCAAACCCCAATGCAAGGGATCACTATTTCCTTCGCTTATGTTTTTTTGGTTTGACATATCCTGGGGGAGATATTTGTAAGCTAGACTCTTACACAGTTGGGCTGCTGCTCTTTCATCGTTTTCCCATCCCCTCCCATTTAATTTGTTATGCAGTGAAGTATCTTGAATTAGTGACCCAAGACTCCCCTTACTTCACTTTTAGGATTTAACACATTCTCTTGTGGAGCTGCTTATTCAAAGGAGCAGAAAAGGTCCCCAGTTAGAAATGATCAAATGAGAAGAGTTCTGTAATCAAAATTATAGAAACTTCTAGAAAAATTAATATGTCCATTGAAAGTAATTATTCTTAAAAGTATTCCTTGCTGCATTATTATCCTTTTCTGCCATAATTCATTGGGTGTAGCTATACTTCTTCATTTCTCTTCTATAGAGATTACAATTGACATTTAGCTTAAAGCATAGGCTTACAAATGTTTGCTTTCTAAATTGCCCAGTGTTTAAAGGGTTCTTTCTGGATGGTGTTGCTAACCTTTTTTATAGCTGAGTAATCTTTTTTTCCTTACTGACCCTGATCAGTAAATTTGCTCACAAGAGTAGAAACATTGCTCATCTGTAATAAACATCCCTGAGGGCAGCAGCCATTGCCAGAGTGCTACACATTCATGGAGACTCAGGGTTGTTGACCTTTTACCTCTACATTAGTTGCTATCAGGGTGATCTTAGCTCTGGTTAACAGTGCTTTACTAAATTGAAGGCAATCAATAAGCTTTTCAAGGCTAATGTTTATATTATAATTTCTCATAACATGTCAGAGTAAAATTTAACTATATAAATGTATACAATAGTGGAATTTTATCCTTAAAACATGTTTAAATTGGTGTTTTTAAAAATAAAGTTAATGCTGAGGGTAAGGAAGGACATACTGTGGCTATCTTAGAATCTCTCTGTAAGGACGTAAAAAGGTAAATAGATTGAAAGATCACTGTGAAATGGTCAATAAAATTCTTTTATAATATCAAACTTTAGAAGTTGCATGAACCATGGTTAATGATTTCCAAAGCAAAACCATCAGAGAACACATTCTGCACCTGCCAAAGAACTCTCAAGCCAAGCTCTCTTCCTATGCATCTATAAGACTTCTAATACTTCTGGAGAAACATTGAAACCTCAGAAGGTGAGGTGGCAATCAGTTAAGGTTCACCGAGCAGAGAAGAAGAGCCTGGATTATGTTTCCAAAGTTCACTTCGTAGTTTTAAAGTTTTTGCTTACTTATAGTAGATAGACAAATTTTAGAATTACGATGAAACTGCTATAAACACATTTTTGAAGACTTTAAAGCTTACCCCACTAGAATTAGATATACTTCCAGATGGTATTTATGTATTTTGACACATTATAAGCAAACCACAAGTACAGTTAATGCAGGAAGCTCTCTAGCCTTGTCAATGGAAAGAAGGAAGCTGGAGGAACAGTGACGTTCATGAGGCCCATTGTCAAAGTTGTTCGTTTAGACTGTAAGGTGCAGGGTTATGCTATTGCTTTCCAAATATGGCCCCAGGATTCACCCTCTCCTTGGGATGCACAGTCATCTAGGGGTGGGGAGCAGTTTTCCAAAGGTTCAGATGGAGAAGGAGGCAGCGCACAATGAAGCCAGACTTTCCTCTCCTTGAGACTTCATTCTCCTCCTTGATGTCTAAGAACTTAAGTCTCCTCAATTTGGTTTCAATACTCTATCAGTACATCTCAAGGCTTGTTAAAAGTAAAACTAACATCCCTGATGTTAGGATGTGGGACTAAAATGAAAATGATGCTGAGGCTCTCTTTAGTGAACAAAAAGGAAATGAAAGTGAGCAAGGTTCAAGTGTCAAAATAATTTTTGAAAAACATAGGAAATATCTGATGTCATAGATTTTTCCATAAATCTTTTTCCAAATTGAAAAAGAATTTAAACATTGATGAAGCCATATGTCTACAATATGTTGATTCTCTTTTGAGAAAATACCCAGAAGTGGGATAGCTATGTCATAAGGTGGTTCCAGCCCTAGTTTTTACTATAGCTAGACTATGTAACCAACCCAGATGCCCCTCACTGGACGAGTAGATTCAAAAACTTTGGTACATATATACAGTGGAATACTACTCGGCCATTAGAGAAGACGATATTATGACTTTGGAAGCCAAATGGATAGAGATGGAAAAAATTATGCTAAGTGAAGTATTCCAATCTCAGAGACTCAAGGACCAAATGTTTTCTCTCATTTGTGGAAGCTAGACTACAACCAGAAACAGTATGTTAGATGGCTAAGCTAATAATAACCTCAACATATATGAATTTTTACACAAATAGAGGGAACCTTGCTAGGATACCTGGAGACATAGGAAGGGGGTCAGGGAGCAGGGGATCCCGGGAATAGTAAGGATATCTAGGAGACTGGAGGGAGGGAGTGTAGAGGAATCGACTCAGAAGGGGATCTCTGACTTCCATGAGAACTCCATTTAACACAGGGGTTCGTTTTGGGGAAACATAGAACCATGGGGAACCCAAGGCAGGAAACCATGACATGGCATCAGCCTTAGGTAACTATGTGAATATACATTTGTTCTTGATTGTTTGATAATTATTTCCCCTCAACTGTAAATCCATATTCAATTAATAAAAAACAAGAAAAAAGAAAAAGAATTTAAGTGCAAGATTAAGTTTAAGTAAAAAAAGGCTTATATGTGTTTTAAAAGTAGAGTTATAAATTTAAGTGTATCCTTATGTTATTTGGTTTCAATGATCACATTCATTTTTTCTAAAATAAAAAGTCTCATCCTTTATTTATTAGCAGCCAATCTGGTCTTTTAGCAATTCTGTCATTTAAGAACTGTTTCCTGATCATCCACTATGTATCAAGCCCTGTTGTAAACACTGGGAATATAGTGGAACAAAGCATTCTTTGCATGAAATCAGATAATAAATAAATAGGTATGTAGTGTGCCAGGTGGTAACATGAGCCACAAATTAAAATGAAGTAGGAGAAAGGTCTAGAGAGTGAGTGGAGGAATAGGAAGAAGATGTTATTTTAGGCAGGGTTGTCACCCAAGACCTTTTCCTCCAACCCAATTGTTCTTTTTGATTTTGTTGTTGCTTTTCTGTTGTCCATTCAAATAGACACTACTCAGAATCAAAGTGGGATCATATCTATTATTTCTCAAAACCTTGCAAGAGCTTCTGCTTAAGATAGAATTCACAGCCCTTAGCTTACAAAGCCCCACGTGAAATTTCCCTGCCTCACCTCCCTGACCCTCTCTCTCAGTTACTATACTCTACCCACATGCTGTTTCTGAACTCAAGGCATAGGTTCCAGCCTCGTTGGCTTCTGGATTGCTGCATCCCTTCAGTTGTTGGTACTTTGTTTCATTCACCTCTTCAGAGAAGCCTTTCATGGTCACTAAATCTAAAGTGGCATCTTGCCTTCACTCTCTCTCCTGCATTTTTGTCTTCAGTGCACTTATCCTCTTTTGCTTTTGTGTTACATCTCTCTGCTTAGTTGTGTGTATGGTGAGAAAAAAATGTACCATGATAGCCGAGATTTGGTCCTTCACTCACCACTGTATCGCCAGCACCTGGAATAGCAGCAATACATTTGCAAGAACTGGGTTATTATTTGTGGCATGAAGGGATGAATGAATGTGCTCTCAGAATGGGATGCTGAATAATGGGGAGAAAAATCGTAAACATAAAGGTGTCAAATATTTTGAAGGTTTAAACAAAGGACTTATATGGTACTGGTTTTCCATGGTTCTAATTCTGTCTCCCATTGGTACAGACAAGGATTCCTCCCAGCAGCATAACCTAAACTCTCTTTGCAGGGCTTTGCTTGTATTGCAAAAAGTCTTTGACAATGAACATAAATGCATACTGTGTAGCTCCATATTCTACAAGAGAAATTTTGGTGATTGCCTTTCTAGTTTCCAAAATATTTAAAACGGCTTGACTTATTTTTGTGTTCTCTTTTGTTAACTGCAGCATCACCAAATGCCCCAAAACTTGGACCCATGGAGTTGACTGTTGTTATTACTGTGCCTGTTTGCCTCCTGTCCGTAGCTGCTATGCTGACAATATGGGCATGCCAAGGCCGACATTGCACATATAGAAGGAAAAAGAGACAGAATGTGGAGGAACCGTTCTCGGAGTGCAATCTAGTACATGCCGGGAAAACCCTTAAAGATCTGATTTATGATGTCACCGCCTCTGGCTCTGGCTCCGGTATGTGCCCAATGTCCGTATTTCCATAAGAAAACTTTTATTTAAAGATAAATAAACGTTTTTTTAAAACAAAACGTGCCCAAATATGAATCCCATCATTTAAAATGCTTGATGAGGTGCATGGTGAGCTCTGGTATAGAAGGGCTTCTGGCATTAGATGAAGAAAAAAGCTGTCGTGGCCTTGAAGCCTTCCTGATTGCCTTTGGTAGCTTTATGTGTTCAGAATCTTATTTTCACGTTCCTTCAGAATTCATTTCTAAAGCAAGAAATTAATTTCTCTTCTCTCTTTCTTATCTTCCCCCAGTATGGTTAATAATAATCGCTGTTGCTTTCCTGGTTCTGTCTTATGGACAAGGGAGAGTGAGAGATACTGTATTTAGAGGGAAGAAGTCCCCAGGGGAAGAAGTTAGTTTTGCACAGTAGTGTTCTTTGAGACTTTTGCTTATGGCTACGAAGGTCTTCAGAATCTGTAGGCTCCCCCTGGAATGTGTGTGTGAGTTAACAGAGCGCTCACCTGGAATTAAATCAACAGTCTGTTCTGGAAGCAACTCTCTTCCTCTTCAACGGACTCCAGAAGCCCTGGCGAAGCACTTCAAAGTGCCAGACGGTCTTATGTTCTAAATGAACCTTTCTTACAGCACAAGGTATTTGAGGGTGACATAGCAGGTTTTTCCCCATAATAGCAAATTTCTGAAAATCACAGAACTTTTCCTGCTTTCACACATACTTCCAGGAATCCTGCTGGCTTTTTGAAGAAATATTAGCAAGGTTAACCCAGATAAGCCAGATGAGCCAGAAGGATCGTTAAGATGACCTCTCTAACAGATTTTTGAGGAACTCCCTAACCATGGCCTTTTGGAGTATGTAGGCAGACACAATTAATGGAGGCAGGTGACTGAGGGGTGATAATGTCTGTATGAGCATCCGTATTTAGCCCAGGGTCACCTTGGATTCATCAGAAAAGAAAGAGAACAAGAATGTTTTATTGTACAAATTAAGTAGCATGTTTTTAAAGGAAGAAAACTCGAAAGAAAACTTTGAAAATGCCAAATTCATAAAACTGGAATCCAAATCAATTAAATCATCGAATGGAAGGCTGGCATTCTTTCTTTAAAAATAACGCTATGGAGGCTGGAGTGGTGGCTCAGGGGTTGCTGTGTCTCCTGGCATGCGCGAAGATGCGGGTTCAGACACCAGCACCATTGTACACAACAAAATGTCAGAGCAATGAAAGTCACATGAAAAACTAAATAAAACTGATTCTTTCTGTCTCTCCCTCTCTCTTAAAAAATAGTACTTCTTAGGATTCAATACTCTTTCCTTCTTTCACTATTACATTTTGTTTTTTGGACAACTATACTTAGTTTTTTGAGACTAGGAATGTTCTAGGCATAGAGAACTTCAATTTGATTACAGCTTCTCAACAAGTTTAGTGATTTCTTTGTAAGATTCAAATGATTATATAACCATCTATTCAATCTAAATCCAAACGTTTTAGTTTACTTGAAGATATTGGGTAGAAATTTGTATTTTGTAGCTACTCTTTAAACACATTTAAAGTGACCAAGGTATTTTCTTTCAAATAAAAATAATATGGATTTGAAAACTGGAGATTGGATATTTAGTTTAAGAAAGTAGTCATTGTTGGGATGAACCTAACTACTATGTATAACTATAAAGCTCTCTGTGGAGCCAAGGTATAAAATTTTAAAAATTATGTTAAGTTTTTTGATGTTTTGTGTATCTTTAAATTTAAGTTTGTATTTATTGACTTCTGGACTTTCCTCTTTTAGATTATTCTAAGATCTCTTGAAGAAATAAAGGAATGAATATACCTAAGCATGGGTGATTTCTTTCAATTAGCAATAATCGCACCTCGGATAAACCTCATTGGCTACGATACTGCCACTGCGCAAAGCTTAGGGTGATTTCTTTATAGGCCAATTTGAAGGCATTTTAAGCATTTCCCCCTCCCCCAAAATCAGTAGTGACCATTAGCTAAAAGTAGCTGAGGTCTCTCTTCCTTTGATAATCAGAGACTGGGTCCAACTACTGCAAAGCTTCTGCCACTAGAGCTTGCCCTCTCTGTAGGGAGACCCAGTGATCCTGTTTCTGTCTGCTTTTCTTAATAGGACAGTGACTTTAAACATGAAGCAGCTTTGTCAGCTATTAAGAAACAAAAATTGGGGGCTGGAGCAGTGGCTCGATGGTTACAGTGCTTGCCTGGCATGTGCAAGTACGTGGGTTCGAACCCCAGCACCATGTACACAGCGAAGTGTCAGAGCAATGAAAGCTACACGAAAAACTAGATAAAGTTGATTCTCTCTTTCTCTCTCTCACTGTCCCCCTTTCTTTAAAAAAAAAATTGTGAAGCTTATTTCTAAACTGATCAGGGATAAAGAGATATCTGAAAGAGACGAAAGCAGACTATTGTTGTATTGGACCAGCTTTTATAATAGATTGCGTTTCAGGTGGCTTCTAAGACTAGGTAGTTGCTCCTTTCTATTGTAGTGTAATAATTCTGAAGGATGGTGACATAGGCAAGCATCAGCTTTTATAGTCCCTCTTAAGAAGATTAAAATGAACTTACAGGGAGAGGCAGAGGCTGTATTCTTCAAGTGAAATTTCTAGTTGTATAACACAAGAACTGCTCAGATTCTTTTTAGTAGCTGCTTTGAAAGATACCGAATCAACTTCAGCTTTTACTTCAGGTGCTACTGAACACCTTATACTGTTGTCTTTGTCCCCTGGTCAGTGCTTTCACACTGTAGTTGATTGTGTTTGATCAATTGCAGTGTGAAAGCATTACTGATGTCTTCCTATTCATTTGCTGTTGTGGTGTTGGTGATGTTTTGTGAGTGTGAGTCTGTATGTGACAATGAGGGGAGAAAGGGACTCAGATTGAAATTTCTCTAATAATCATTACTTTCACTCTTTGTGGGTGGTCACATAGTAAAATTGCCTGCAGCCTACAAAAACATTTCTTACCATTTGCTGCTAGAAGTCTTTCCAAGGGGGAGGAATGACAAAAGAGCAGTGTGGGCAGAAGACCAGTATTTTAGTTCTGGGTCTGCCCCCTAGCAGCAGCTGAGTCCCAGGCAAGGCTTTGATTACTGTTAGGCTCCAGTTTTCCCATCTTGAAATAGTAAGGTTGAACCAGATGATTTTAAAAGAACTTTGTGACTAATTGTTGAGACTCATGACAGTGAATTTTCTGGTCTGGGCCTAGTTAGCCATAGTGGGTGGTTCTCATGAAGATGAGAACATCTGAATAAACAGTGGCTCATTTTGGGAGTAGGGGCCAAAGCCCCCAGGAGCTGCAAGGAGTTGTGCTTCCCAGCAATCTGAGTACAGTGACAATAATTAAACTGACTTCAGAAATGCATTTATCATGTAGGCTTTTAAACCATCTTCCCTCTGGTTACTAGAGTAATAAATATCTGTCACAGATTATGAAAATGTAGAAAATGAGGAAGAAGACTATCATAATTCACTGTGATTACAGCAAATAGAAATAACAATCATAGCGTTTAGCACATTTCCTTTTCAGTTTTCCTTCTGTGTGCGTTTTTAAAAGCTAGATACATGTATTTATATGGATACAATTTACTATGCTGCTTTCATTTAGCAGAGCAGCAAAAGTAGCTTCCCATATCAGTAAAAATACTTCTTTATAAGCAGCATCATTGCTATTGGCTTTAAGTAATCCATGCTAAGATTAATATAAAATTCAGGAACTAACCATTATTGAGCATGTAATATGCCAGGTACTGTTCTAGGTTCTTAACATGGTTAAGAATTATTATATCAGCCCTACTAAATATGTAATATTATTATGCTCCATTTTTCAGAGAAAGAAGCTAAAACTCAGAGAGGCTCAATAATTTGCCCATGGTAACCAGGTGTTGCACTTAAGTTTGAATCCAAGTCTTTCTTACCTGTGCTTTTAATATCTGCATTGTGTTTCACATTTTTCTATTACTTGACACTTTTACTTACTGTTTCCTGGAAATACTAATATATTCAACCTTTTGACATACATTTTTTTCATTTTCAATGAAATCTTTAAGATAAAATTGTAGAGGTGGAGCTATTGGTTCAAATGATGTAACTATGATACACACGGAATATGTTTTCTCAAAAATTTTTTATTCCATAGAAAATATATTTTTAGTGTAAATATCATTACCTCACTCAACTATTGAACTTGATTCTTTTTTTTTTTCCGCCTTTATTAGAAGTATATTGCAATACAGGATACAGATGAGGGGGAAACATTGTCAAAACTGTAGCAATCAATGTGTATAAAGTTTGATAACCAGGGGTAATGTTAACGCATAGATAAGCTACTATGGGTTTCATCTATTGCCGTTTCCCCCAGAAGAACTCATGTGTTAAATGGGTATCTAGTGTAGGAATAACATCGGCTTCTGGAATGGTTCCCCCATCTTCCCCATCACCCGACTCCTATGAGTTCTTCATATACCCTTCCCCCTCCCCATCCCCTTCCCTACACCTCCAAGTTACCTAGGGAGCTTTCGCCCCTGTTGCACTGAAAGTCATTCAATTTGAGGCTTTGT
>PVKS010006784.1:0-76320 GCA_004027875.1 Aplodontia rufa | reverse complement strand
GTGCTCAGGGCATTCAAATGCAAAAAGACCTTGAGGCTCACCCTAGTCCCTGACTAAGATGGGGGTGGTCACAGGTGGATACTAGGAAGTATTTGCCACCTTTTGTTTTAACCAATGGTGATCTTGACCAGTTTCAATGCCTGTTTTACATAGATTTTGACCAATGGAGTTGATGCATTTCTCAATGCCTGCTTTGCATGAATGTTAATTATGCTCACACCCCAAATTTATATAACCCCTGGCCTAACCTCCATTAGACGGTGTCCTGCTTCCAGGTACCCCTCCGCTTTGCGGAGTCTCTGCTCTTCTTCCTAAATAAATCCTACTCCTTTTACTCCTCCTTCGATGGTTGTCCGTGGATTTTATTCTTCAAATTCGCGAGACAAGAACCCAGGAGATTGGCGCCGAATTCCCGGGGTGAATTCCCACCACACCAAGAGCTGCAACACCCAGCTTTTAGCTGGAGAGCTGCTAACACTTTCGGCTGCAGACTCCTGCAGCCAGCCCAAATTCCCAGTTTTAACTGGGAGTGGCTGCAAACACTACAAGCGTGCTGGTTTGGCTGCTAGAGTCTATAAAGGCCCAGACTCCATTCACCAGCAGGAGCAGAGAATCCGGCCTCATCTCAAAAACCCCGCATCACTAGGGCTGCTGCACTTTGGCTGGCACAGTCCTGCCTTCTCTGGCATGGGCAGCTACAATGTTTAGATTGGAGGAGTGGACATGGTCCCTACCCTCCTTTCCCATCTCTGAGCCTGTGCTTTTGTGATTCTCACTCTTGCCATTAAGAGTTGAAGAATGTCCATGCTCTGAGTCAGCAGCTGTGTGGCCACATTGCTAAGACGTGACTCAGACCAGACTCAGCTCTGAGGCCCCGCATGGAATACTCCCTTCTTTGGCCCCAGCCAGGGTTTCCATCATCTCTCTTGGAACTGACAGGCAGAACCTCTCTGTGGGCCAGGAGGAGCTCAAGGGCCTAATACTCAGTCTCAGGCAGCCTCGGAGGGGGCTCTGAGGCTGACTGGCTCATCCTTGGGGAAGGCTGTCTGCCCAGGATTCTAACTCATATGGAGAATGACATGGATCCCTTCAAACTTCAACTAGCTGAGCCTGCAGCCCAGATTAAGAATCTAAAGAACTGAGTATGTAGAGTATCCCTAGAATATATATTAAGGGAAGAGATGGGAAGGCCCCACCTCCCAGAGGGGAAGAAGCCTCAGCCAGTGGAAGCATCCAGGTTTCTCCACCCGCAGCCTTGCAGTTGTGATTGGAAATTAGAAGCAGAGGAGATGTTGTACAAGGCTGGTTTTGAGGAAGAAAATGAGCAAGTTCGCCTACACAAAGATCCAGGCAGAGGTAGAACAGCCAGGAAGATGGGAGGGAACCCTGGGCTGGAGGTGTCCGTGGAAGCAGAAGCAAGAAAGGTCTTCAAGGAGGGGAAGGGCACAGGGTCAGAGATGGCCAGGAGACCCTGAAGGGATGCACCAAGAGGGCTTCACTGGAGTTAGAATCAGGGCAGTCATCAGAGACTGTGGCTACTGCAGTATACAGTGCACTGACAAAGAAAAATGTGACAGAATGTTCATTTTCCCCCTCCACTCTGCAAACCACTCTGCCACCTGTATAGGGCACAGGGGCCCAACAACAGCCTTGTGTTCAAATTCCAACTCCACTACACACTGGTTGGATACCCTGGGGAAGTCACTGAATCATTTGGTGCCTCAGTTTACCCATCTACAAATGTGGAAATGATGACCTAGCTCTCTGGACTATGGTAAGGATTAGGTGAATCTGAATGTGCAAAGCATTTGCCATCAGGATTCGTTATTCCCAGGCTGCTCCAGCCAATGACAACAGAACACAGGTTCTGAGCTGGCCATTGCTGCCCATGCAGACCTCTATCAGGCCACCTCTAAGGTTTCATCCAACCCTGGGTTTTGCCGTATGGAACTCAAATTGTGAAAAGTCACAGTAATTATAGTATGCCCAGGGCCTTGTTCTACAAAAGGAAAACCCCAAGGCCTCTCTTGCCTTCCGCCATCCACCTGAGCTATATTTACGTCTCCTCCCATCTGAGAATTACACAGCACCGTGGATGTCATTAGCCCTAATTTACAAACAGCAAGGCAAAGACACTTGGTTTAGATCCACAGTGGAGTGAGTTCTTAGTGCTGCCACTGAATCATGGTCAGTTTGATGCTGGAAGACCATAATATTATGGGATACCAAAGGAAGGGATTGTCTGCTGAGGGACGAGAAAGCAGAATCTAGGCCCCCAGAAGAACTTGGGCCACAGTAGGGATTAGATGTTACTGGGCTCAACCCCATGCCTGGAAGGAAAGTGGAGGTCAACAAAAGAAGAATGCCTGACCCCAGACAGGATACAACATTGGAGAGAGGAAAAAGTACAGAAATGTGTCTCAGCTGTCAGAAAACAAATGTAACAGAGAGCAGGGGAAATGCAGAAACCCAACATGATTGATTGTCATGCTTTGGGTCCTTTTTTTTTTTTTTTTTTAATTACTATCTAGAAAGGCATTACAGCCAAACACAGCAAGGAATCCTCTGTACTTTTCAATATGCAAATATAAATTCTTCCAAGTGTTGCCCTGGTGTAATCTCAAGTATCCAGATTACTCCTTTTCTGGAAACTTTTTTTTTTCTTAGTTGCAATGTTCATTTTTGGTACTAGGGATTGAACCCAGGAGCACTTAACCACTGAGTCACATCCCCAGCCCTTTTAATATTTTACTTTGAGACAGGGTCTCGCTAAGTTCCTGCCTGAGCCTCCCCAGTCACTGGCATTACAGGTGTGTGCCACCACGCCCAGCTGGTTGCTGTATTCTTGAAGAGCCTGGGCCATGAAGAGCTTGCCTACGTTTGGGTAGTGAACTCCTTGATGTTCTTTCTGATAGTGACAATCTGGCCTGACAACTTGAAAGTAAGTCATAATGTCATCCCAGTTATGAAACTAGAATACTGCAGTGAGCAGTGTCTCCATCCTGGCAGAGCCTGGGACAGCCTGAAGAGCTGCAGGTCTTCTTCCCCACTCTGATGTTGCTTATTCTCCTGCTGGCAGCACCGGTGATACTGATGTTTCTGCTGCTGTTTACTGGAATTTCTCATGTATGTTAGAGCTGACTATGTCTCGGCTCATTTTATCCACTCTGTCTATTGACAGCTGTAGATTCTTCCCCAAATGATTGCTACTAGCAAGGCTGAGCAATTCACGTTTATGTGCTACTGTTGACTTCTTCTCAAGCTCCAACATTAAAACGTTGATCAGATAGGAGTTTTTAATTACAATTAGCACTCCTTCAAACATGTACTCGAAGATGACATTTGCCTTTTTCAATGCTTCACAGGAATAATCCTTGTCTTTACAAACTTTCATCAGTTTAGGAGTCCAGTATGCTTTTAGTAGGCAGGTTTTATAGGATCATAAATAAGAATAATAGATTCTTTAATGGCATGTTGGTAACTAAACTGAGAATCCAGAAGAGCCTGGGTGATTGAATGAACTATGGAAGGTGAACTAGCGTGCCAGCCCACATGGATATTATCAATGTTTACTTGGAAAAGGCTCCATACCATTTCCATCTGATAATGGGCTATATATAATTCTTGCAATTGAGGAGGCTGAGGCAGGAGGATCATAAATTTGAGGCTGGTCTCAACAACTCAAAATAAAAAATAAAAGACTGGGGATGTAGCTCAGTTGTAGAATGTCCCTGGATTCAATCCCCTGTTCTTCATCAAAATGAGCAGCATCCTCTGTGTGCAGTTGGTAATTTCAAACTGATCTTCTACAACCAGGCCCCAAAGCACACTTCAAATCACCTCAGTTCCTTGTCCTTCTTGATAATGTTTATCTTTTTTCTCTTTCCTCATTTTTTATTGGTGTGTTACAGTGGTGCATAATGATGGGAAATTTTGTTACCTATTCATACATGCTACAATAGTGTTTGGTTATCTTTAATATCACCAAGCCATCTATCTGTACATGCTTCATGGCTGAATCTCCAGGGCCACCTTTGCTTTTGCCTTTCCCTATCACACCAGTGGCGGAGCAGGAAGAGGTAGCTGTAGAGCTTTGCCTTTCTTGCAGGCTGCTATCTTTCCAGACAGAAAGGAAGAAAGACTGCTGGATCTGAAATGTTCCCCAAGGACCCATGTGCTAAAAGTTTTGTTGCCAGGCCTTCTTCCCCACATGCTCCCGCCACGATTTACTCTGCACCACAGGCCCAAAGCAAAAGGGACAAGAGACCATGGACAGAATTCTCTGAAACCATGAGCCGAAATAAGCCTTTCTTCCTTATAAGCTGATAATTTCAGGAAAACTGACTAATACAGTGGTGGAGTTGGGTGATTGTCACCTGCCATGAGCAGGATTGGTGGTGAGCTGCCCCCTCACTATCCCAGTATCCCAACCCGTCAGCCCCTTCTCTGCAACCTCCATATCCCTGGGTCAGTCCATGCACTAAACAATTGGTAACAATTGGTAGTTAACACAGTGCAGACTTCCTGCCTCAAGGAAACACCATTATTACAATATACCTCCCTGGTAACAAGTTCATTCAATGGTTAATTGAGAAAAGGAACAGAATTGGATGTAGTAACAACGAGACCAGATAGAGCCATGCTTCTCAAAATGTGGTTACCCAAATCACAATTTAACAAGCCTCAAGTTCCTTGCACTTACAGAAGGCTGCTGAGCAGCACAGAGAAACCCGTTTCTGCAATGGCTGGTGTGTTGGAGGAAATTACAACTAACAGAGAGACTGCAGGCTTGGGTGGGCTGACTGACAGAATACCACCTTGGCCTTGAGGATGTATCTGGACAGTTCTAGAATTTCTACTCGGGAGGGACTTGGGAATGAAAAACATGTGGATGATAGATGGATTTGGGGGGCAGTGGCTTTGGTATGTGTCTTGTACCTAGTTTTGCTTAGTGAGCACCTTGCTCTGGCTTAGAAAGCTATATAAATGGGGGACCTGGGGATGCTGACATTTGAGTTGATCGTTTTCTATGGAATGGAGGTAAGTAAAATTCTCAGTATTTGTTTCATACATGAGGGAGTATGAAAATAAGAGGGTTTGCTGCCACATGTCAAGGACTCACATACCCTTAGAAGAAAACTGTCACTGCTATTGATGACAATGAAGGTCATGCAATTCTCCAAACAATTTTGCAAATATTTTGAGTTGACACTCATTACCATTTTGTGAACTCTGCAAAGCAGATGGTATTTTCTTTGTTAGTAATTTTAAACGGCAAGGAACCCCAGAAATACAAGATATAATTTCTCACTAGCAAAGTCATTGTTAGCATTGTTAGTCATTCTTAGGGCTGAAATCCCTGATGCTATAAAAACCTTGGTCAGAGGGTATTCAGTGGGTGAAGGGCAGCAGCTGGTCTCTAGCCAGCAAGGGTGGGAAGGGTGGGAAATAATGCCCTGCACACCAGCAGATGGGAAACAAAGACAAAGGACCCAGGAAACTAGCTACTTGAAGCTTTCCTTCCAGAGCTTATCTTTCTTCTGCACTCAGCAGGCAACACCAGGGAGAAGCCCCTCCCATCTCCTCTTCAGTCCTTGGGACCCCTCTAGAAACTCCCTCTCTGCTTACTGGTATCTAAGAGGCCAAAATCACACCTTCCAATCATAAGGAAAGAATAAACCCTGCAACTTCTCTAAAAGAAAAAGAAGTTTCCTTGCAAACACAACAGGAGGTGTGGGGTATAGTGTTGATTTTCTTTCCTAGTGCTGGGGGCAGTCAAAACCAGGGCTTCACAAATGTTAGGCAAGCACTCTACCATTCAGCTGTACCCTACCCAAATCCATTTTTAGACACTGGATTCATATTCTGTCTGATCTCCTTTGGATTCAGATCAAAAACTGAAATAGGGAGAGGAGGAAAGCCCAGGATTTCCTCAGTCTCTTCCAGCCATGCCCTTTGCCCTTCAGAGCTGCAAAAAGAGAGACCCCAGGTCTGTGATCAAGGGTTTCAGAGCCAGACTTGCTTTATCTCATGTTAGCTGCCACATCCCTGGGCTTGCGTTTTCTCATCCCTAAAATGAGGAGGTAACATCTCCTTGGTTCAGCTGTGTGTTTGCCAGTGTGTGTTAAGCACCCTGCTCCATGCCTTGCACCTGCGGATGCCCAACCAGAGGTGCTTGTTCTAAAATGGAACCTTCAATTAGTATCTCCTGGACCTGGGCTGGAGCATTTGCTCAGTGGTTAGAGAGCTTGCCTGTATGCACAAGGACCTGGGTTTAAACCCCAGCACCACATACACAAGTAAGTGGAGGAAAAAAAGGGGGGGGGGATAAATAAAATTGACTCTCTTCCTCTCTCTTAAAAAAAAGAAAAGAAAAGAAACTTCTTTTAAAAAAGAAAGAAAGAAAGAAAGAAAATATCTCCTGAACCTACAGATTATGCCTGTGATTCAACTCAAACATCCAGGCCCTCAGAGTTGGTATGGCCTCCATATTCCCTCTGAGAGTCACACTCTCTGGCTATGGCCCAGACTTAGGCAGTTTTGGATACTCCCAGCTGCTTCTGACTCACCCACTACCCTCAGGGCTGGATGACTTCAGGAGGGTTTTCCACCAAGGGGGTACGTGTTGATCTGTACCTGTGTGTGCCTTGAAAGGGATCATGTGATCAGAGAAAGAGGAGTCTAGGCTGGCTCTGGCTCCAGCGAGATCACATCGTGGGAGAGGCTCGGGTAGTACAAAGAATGATGTATATGAAGACCCTTGTCTAGTTGGTGACACACTGCACATGTTTTCAATCAATTGTAGTGGCCTCAGACAGCCTAAGACTGGGGAGCTGCACTGAGAAGGGTGTTGCCCCAGCTGGGAAAAAGTAAGTTCAGAGTGAGCCACGAGGTGCTTCTGCCCAGGCTTCTGATTTGACGGGAATGTTGGGTCTAATCTCCCAGTCATTAGTAGCTAAAAGGACTTGGGAGGCAACCACCTCCAGCTGCCTGAAAGGAGGCACTTCCTTCAGAGCTAAGCTGTTTTTGAAGTGATGGGTGAGAGAAGTCTGAGCTTTTGCCACACTGGGCAGGTGGACAAACTTTCTCCCCAGTCCAGAGCCCAGAAAAATCTGGGTGGAGCCAATGGAAAACAGACAGTGGAACAAATTAACAGCCTGTAGTAGAGGGCTGTCTCTTTCCACTCTTCTCAGCTGAGATGATTTCATAAATTCTTGTTCCAGAAACCCGTGAGCTGGCAATGACTGCCTGTGTCCCTAGCTCTTCCAAGGGTATAGAAGATGGAACCTGATCGCAGGCTGCACGCCTATCCGTCAGTCAGCATGCCCAGACTTACCTGCTGAAGATAGAGGATGTCAAACAAAAACAAATCCAGATGTAGATGAGAGTTTCATTAGAAAGTACTGGAGAGAACATTCCAGCTCAGGAATCTGCAAGCATCTCGAAATCAAACAGAAAAAGAATGCTTTCTTTCATATGGCAAAGAAGAGACAAACAGAGATAAGCAGAGTCTTTGGAGCGGAAGGTGGACAAACACTGGAAAATGACCACTGGGGCCAGACAGGAAAAAGGTCTAGCTGTGTTCAGCCCATTCCCAAGAGACGCGGATGAAGTCAGATTGGGGGCATACAAGATCTTTTTTTATGAAGGCTCAGACTTGGAGCAAGCAGAGTTCAGGAACCTGAAGGAAAGAGAGAAACTTGAGAAAAGTTTGTTCAAATAAAACAGAGGTTAAGTCGTAGGCAATTGTGGACACTTAGTTAAAGAAAATAATAGATAGGAGCAGAGAGTTAATATTAGTAAAGATAAAGTTTTAAAGGTAAAATCATGACTCTCATAAAGATATAAATTGAACACACTTTAAAGATTTTATTTAACAGAATTAAACAAAGCAACTAGGCAGATATTTTAACTGGTTCAAAGTCAAAGAGGCATATATGTATATGGAGTAAACAATATTGAAGTGAATGTGCAAAGAAACAAAGACTGGCTTCTCCATGGCAAGGTAAAACAGTCCACCTACTGGAGAGTTAATTTGCGTATCTATAGAAAAAATTGTTTTGCATTGCTATGGTTACCTACAACTCAAAATCAAGGAGAGGCTGAAATTGTTTACCCTGAAAGAAGGTTCTCAACCAGGATTTCTGGGCCTCAGCAATACTGACATTCCAGACTATTCTATATTGACATTCTTTTTGTAGAAAGCTGTCCTGGACTTTGTAAGATGTTTAGCAGCATCCCTGACTTGTATCTATTAGATGCCAGTAGCACCTGGCAACTTTTTTTTTTTTTTTTTTTAAAGAGAGAGGGACAGTGAGAGACAGAGAAAGAGAGAAACAACTTTATTTAGTTTTTCACATGGCCTTAGTTGCTCTAACACTTAGTTGTGTACATGGTGCTGGGGTTTGAACCTGGGTCCTTGTGCTTGCCAGGCAAGCGCCAAAACTGCTGAGCCACCCCTCCAGCCCCGCAACTTTTTTTTTTAAGGGAGGGGCAGTGAGAGAGAGAATCAATTTTATTTCGTTTTTCAAGTGGCTTTCATTGCTCTAACACTTTGTTGTGTTCCTAGTGCTGGGGTTCAAACCCAGATCTTTGCCCATGCCAGGCAACAACAGTAACCACTGACCCAGCTCCAGCTCCAGCACTTGGCAATTATTTAAAAAAAAAAAAAATTCTCCGGATGTTGGTAAATGTCTCCTGGAGTAAAATGGGGGGCAAAATTGCCCTCAGTTGAGAACCACTCTCAACAATGCACGGATTTCGCTGAAACACAAATTCTCTCCTACTGGCCTAGGGAAGAAGATATGCGTGCATGTCTCTATGTGCCAGCTGCTGTGTCACAGTGGCCACCAATTGTCCTCAAGCTCTCCCAACATTTACTTAAGTCATTCTCCCAGTTCAGCTGAATTTCTGATGAGCAAACCGTTATTTTAGTAGAAGTATGCCCTATGCAATATTTGGGAGGTACATGTACTAAAGACTATTCCTTGTTTACCTGAAATTCAAATTCAGCTCGGAATACTGGCATTTTGTTTGCCAAACTGCACAACCCTATTTATGATCAAATAGCTGACCAGTGACTGTGGCACAGTGATTACAGCAGGTCTTGGTGGTTTCGAATCCCTGTTCTGCCTGTGACTGGTTGTGCCAAGCTGCGTCTTGTCATTTAGTGCCCCCAGGCCCATTTTTCTCCTCTGTAAAATGAGGACAATATCAGCACCCGCTCACACAACTGCTGGGAAGATTAAATTAACAACGCAGACAGCGCTGGCAGAGCCGTTAGGACAGCTGGTGTCGACTGCGTCCCAGGTCCTCCGCCGACTCACCAGTGTTTCCTGGAGAGTCCCTGCTGGGGCTCCCCCAGTTTTCCTCCCCAAGAGGCGAGTGGGAAGTTAGCAACCGGATTTGAGTTCCCGCCCCAACTTCTGCACCCTGACGTCCAGGTGTCCGGTGCTCCGGGCACGCCATCCCGGGAGCGGTCCGCAGGTGGCAGCACGGGCCCAGCCGCCCGCCCGCGGTCCGGCCAGAGCTCCGGAGGCCCGGATCTGGCTGTGTCCCCGGCCGGATGCCGAGCAGGCCGGGAGCGGCGGAGGCCACACCCCGCGGGCCCAGGCGCTTCCCGCCCGGTGAATCATCGCCTGCAGCGGCGGCGCCCGCAGTCCGCTGCAGTGAGCCGGGCCCTGGCCGCGCCCCAGCCGAGCGCAGCGCTCCGTCACCCCCACCTCGCTCCTCGCGCAGCGCAGACTCAGCGGGCAGCGCCATGGCGGGCATCGCAGCCAAGCTGGTGAGGGACCGGGAGGCGGCCGAGGGACTGGGCTCGCACGAGAAAGCCATCAAATACCTCAACCAGGACTACGAGGAGCTGCGGAACCAGTGTCTGGAGGCCGGGACGCTCTTCCAGGACCCCTCCTTCCCTGCTATGCCCTCGTCCCTGGGCTACAAAGAGCTGGGACCCTACTCCAGCAAAACTCGGGGCATCGAGTGGAAGCGACCCACGGTAGGAAGCGCGCGGCAGGATGCCAAGCAGGGCCCAGTGCAGGCCTGCGGGGACCGGGGTCCAGGCCACTGGGGCGGGGCAGACACAAGCCAGAGAGCCCTGCAGACCCTCGGTTTCCTTCCGTGCTGCCTAGGGAGACTGTGCAAAAAAGCTCCGGGCCCACCCAGTTGGCCTGTCCGCTCTCCCACCCACGGCATTCCCAGGCCAGGTCAGGCGCATGAGGGCCCCCAAATCCCATTAGCTCGCCCTCTAGGGGAGCCACCTTCACTCTTCTCAAAAACTCCAGGTGAACTTTTGTTGGACTCTAGTGGAAAGATGCTGGGAAGCAATATCCCACTAGAGTACAAAGTGTCTAATTCAGGGAGGGAGCAGGTCCATGGCCTAGTCACTTCCTGACGAGGATGGTCTCAGGCAGTCATGGTGGTTAGACTTAGCCAATGGAGCTTCTTGTTTATCTTAGCTGAGGGCAGCTAGCTGAAACCTCCCCATAACATTTACACTGGAAACCAACAACGTGAAGTGCTCAAGGCACTAGTTCTTCATCATTCTACTGGCCAGGAATCCTCACCTGGAGACTGCTCCAAATCCCCTTAATCCTACCCTCTCAGGCTCTGTCTGGGTCCTCTTATCTGTCCAAGCCTTGGGACAATTTCTGCTGCCTAATCTTCTTATCCATTCTGAACCCCTGGTTGCTCCCCCTCCTATGGGACACTTTACCAGAGCTCCCCCACCACACCTAGAGCAAGCTTACTAGGAAATCCAGCTTCTGCCAGCTTCTAGATTCCTGTTATGAGAATAAGTCTTCCTGCCCTGCTTCCACACCCCTAAGCCTCCCAGGTCCTTCTGCTATCATGAAATCTACCCTTAAGTAGCAAGAATTGGAGGACCAGGACATGGAGCACTTGGGTTCTCCTGACCTTAAGCTCTCAATCTTCCTGCCTCAGTCTCCCAAGAGGCCAGAATTACAGACTACAGGCATGTAACACCATGTCCTGTTTGGGTTCTCATTCTTTTTTTTTTTTTTTTTTTTAAAGAGAGCGGGACAGTGAGAGAGACAGAGAAAGAGAGAAACAACTTTATTCAGTTTTTCACATGGCCTTAGTTGCTCCAACACTCAGTTGTGTATGTGGTGCTGGGGTTTGAACCCGGGTCCTCGTGCTTCCCAGGCAAGCACCGAAACCGCTGAGCCACCACTCCAGCCCTGGGTTCTCATTCTTGATAACCTATTGGGTGATTTTTGGCAAGTCATTTAACCACGTTATGCCTATCATCTGTCCCTTTATCTAAAACAAGCTGAGATGTTTATATTTTCTCTTCTCTGGCTCACCAGGTACAGTCAGTCACCTTTCAGTTTCTCACAGGAGCTCAGCTCTTTCATGCTTCAGGCCCTCTCACCTGCCAGACATGTTCTTTCCTGGGTTTCTGGAGTCTGGCTCATTCACGTTCTTTGGGACTTTGTCACATATCCACTCCCCGAAGAGGTCTTTCTTACCCATTCTTAGCCTCCTCCCCTATGCTGTTATTCTCTATCACTGCATTCTGCTGATTTCCTTCATAACATTTTCACAGTGTATAGACATAATTTTAGGGCTGGGATGTAGTTCAGTGTGAGAGCACTTGCCTAACATGTGTGAAACCTTAGGTTCAGTCCCCAGCAGCCCCCCCAACACACAAATTATAATTACATATATTTGCTTGTCCTTTTAATAAGTGGCAGGGAACATATGTATATTATTCACCAACATATTCCCTTAGTGTCTGGCACAAGTGGTGCCCTTTCAAAGCATTCATTCACTCATTCATTCATTAACATTTATTGGGTACCTATTATATGACAGGAACTGTCCTAAATGCTTGGAATACATCATTGAACAAAAAAAAAAAAGACAATGACTACTTGTAGGAAGATTGAATGTAAGATTGGCATGAGCTTCAGATGAAATTCTGGTTGTAAAAGTCACACAATCACAAAGAATGTGTTCACTTTACAGTTTTCTGGCCTTCACAGTTTACATAGCAAATTCACTTACTATTTACACACTCCTTTACTTCTTATTGTACTCAATAAATGTAGCATCTGCTATAGGCTAGGCATAGTGCATATAAAATGTATTTAGAAACTTTTTTGGTGGGGACAGGCAGATCCCCCAAACAGTTGAAAATGATCGTGGGACTTCTAGGTGGGGAAATAGCGATCTAGAGCCATTTCAGGCCCTGTGCTAGGTAGGGAAGGCAGGCTGTGCACAGCACAACCAAGACCGAGGGTGGCTATGATTATTCCCTTTCAGCAGTGGAAGAATAGAGGCTTGGGAAGGATACATATTTGCTCAGAGTCAAACAGGTGTGCAGGGTGGAGCCAGGTCTCTACCCTGTGCATGGTTAGAGCCCACACCTTAAGGCTGCCCTCTCTGCCCTGCCCAACCTTGTCGAACACTGCAGGTGTTAGACAAGGGAGACACAATCATTTCCACTGAGTTTGGATATAAGTAAGTCATTGATGACTGCCGCAGAACAGTTTTCTTTGGAAAGGTGAGGTAGAAGGCAAATTGCTGTAAACTCCAGAGTAAGAGAACTAGAAACAAAGAAGAATGCGGTCCACTAATTTAAGAAGGGTGTCTCTGAAAATATGGGGGTGAGGGAGAAAGGGAGATAATAAGTGGATGGAGAGAAGGAAATAGGAAAATAATGTGAGAGGCCATTTTTTTTCAGAGGAGAGTAACTTAAATTAACTTAAATGTGGTAAGTTGTTGAGTCACTTGAGAGGAAGGGATTAAAGATAAAGATGGGAGGAGAAAATGAAACAGGGTCCCTGGAGGAAGTGAGACTAGGGGATGCCGCAGGGCAGGGCTGGGCTGGGCAGAGGAGTTGGTTAGTGCTGCAGAAAGGAGGGACCAGTGCTCTTCCTGAGAGGGGATTTCACAACACTGTCCAGAGGGCAACTCCAGATGGGAAGGGGATAAAGCAGGAAATGGCTATAGTCACAGTGAGGTCCAGGGTCAGTGCAGGGCCACCGTAAGGAGAAAGCCAGTACCATCAAAGGTGGGCACATCAAATCCTCCCAGCAGCCAGTCAGAAGGCGCAAGGGCAGGTACTGTTAGGCCCCATTTTTCCCGTAAGAGACTTATGACTTGTTTATAGTCACCTGGCTGAACTCACCCTCAAACTTGCACGTCCTGTCTCCAAGTTGTGATATTATCAATTTCCTCTTCCACAACAATAATACCAGGTAATGTTGAGGGCGTGCTTACCAAAGCACTCAACACAGTTATCTTGTTTAGCCCTCAGAACAAGTTTTGTGGCAGGTACCTTAGTTATCACCATTGCTATCTTACAGATGGGAAAATTGAATGTTTAAGAGCGTAAGTAATTTGGGCAGGGGGTAGAGCTCAGTGGTACAGTGTATGCTTACATGCAAGAGGCCCTGGGTTCAATTCTCAGGGTTCCTTCCCATCCTCAAAAATAATCATAGGATCTATATAGCAAGTGGCAGGATTCAAAATCAGGTTATCAGAATCCATAGCTGAAGCCCTCCACCCCTTTCTTCAGACTGCTACATCCCATATTTAATTCAACACCCCCACACACTGTGCAGAGGGTTCAGTTTTCTGAAGCATCTGTAGGCTCCAAAGTCTCAACTTTGACTTCTCTGGAGATGCTGCCAATGGCATGAGAAAGCTTTTGAAACACAATGGAAAAATTCTTCCGGGATAAGTGCCTGGAACATGGAGGATAATGATTTGCTATTGTAAAGAGGCTCTTAGCACCAAGTCTGGTCAGGGTCATCCTCTGGAAAAGTGCTTGGCTAGCAGGTCTTGGGCAAAGTTGGCCTCATTTCCATGGCAGAAGAGCCTTCTCATTGTTCCCGTCATCTCCCAAGCAGACAGATGGAGAAGCCGAAAGGAATGTGCTCTGCACACTGTGCTTCTGGAAGTATCTCCACCGTCTGAGTCAGGATGGCCACCAGGTGTCCCCCAGGGCAAGCTCTCACTTGATGGAGAAGGGCACCTAGGGTCCTGGGGCAAGGCACTCACGAGCAGCTCTTGTAGCAAACCGAAGTCCTTCAAACCGAGGTTACCAGAGTCAAGAGAAGCTCAGATTTCGGACCTGACTTCCTCTGTGGCTTTGGGGTGGAGCTTTTCATAATCAGAAAACATACTCTGAGAGGGCTGCAGGAAGGGACAGAATCATTCAAGACTGACTTCTACCAAGCTGCTTGTGACCATCGCCCCGGAGTTTGTTTATTTGCTTGTTTTTAAGAAAGAGGAAAGAAGAATCAACTTTATTTAGTTTTTCATCTGGCCTTTGTTTCCCCGACACTTAGTTGTGTACGTGTGCTGGGGTTTGAACCCAGGTCCTCACACATGCCAGGCAAGCGCTCCAAACTGCTGAGCCACCGCTCCAGACTGACCCTGAAGGATTTAACACTAATCAATTAGAGGCAGTGCAGGATTGGAAAAAGTTTGCAATTGAGATCAGTAAGTTCCAATCCTGGTGCTAGCTGCCACCTGTGAGTTGTGTAACTTTGGACACATCACATTACCTTCTTGAGCTATTTCCTTGCCTGCAAGATGGGGGTAATAGCCATCTTACTTTACTGAGAGAGCTACATAGATAAAGTTCTATGCACAGTATCTGGTACACAGCAGGTACAGAATATTTGAATGCTTCAAGGATCATAGCCCTATGGAAGAATTCAGGAGGGCTGGATCCAGTCCACTGCCCTCAAGAAGTATGTGCATTAGGAAGGCAAAGGCACACCCAAGAGTGCCACCAGATAGCACACAATTAAACTCTCCACTGTAGTTACAGAGACTTTGGGACAGAACTCAAGGGGATGAGTGGGAGCTGGATTATGAAGGAGGGCTTTGTGGAGGACTGGCAAGAAGCCTTGAAATATGGGACAATGTGAGAGAGAGGAATTCTATGCAAGTAGAGGAGAGGGCACCAGCATGGCAGGTAGGGTGGCTCTGGAGTGTGTGGGGAGGGGTCTCAAGGCCTGACAGGGGAGACTGGATTCCAGAATATTAGGAGTATGAGGGGTTCAATGACTGCCCTTCTCAGCCAGGAAGACCTCTCATTCATCCCACCTACTTGGGTCTATGAAGCTCAGGTCCTAAGGAACCCGTGGCACAGAATTCTGACTTCAACTATAAAACTTAACTTCCCTTCCCTTCTGTCCCTAATGATACAAGCATCTGCTTACTAGGCTGACAGCACTTTGTGGGTCTCATTCCCAGGAGATCTGCGCTGATCCCCAATTTATTGTTGGTGGAGCCACCCGCACAGACATCTGCCAAGGAGCCCTGGGTAAGTGATGGGGACTGGGACAAGACTTGTGGCTGGAAGGGGAGAGAGACCCTATGTGGCTTGTGTCTTCCCGTGCTGCTTGGTAATTTCCATTTCCAAAACCTCCCTGGAATTTCTTGTCCCCTGGAGCATAGTGAATCTGCCCCCAGCCCCACACAGAGGCACACAAATGGGACCTCCTGTGGCTCCTGCATGTCTGAGTTACTGAGGTTACAAAGATGCTGTCACTGGGGAGCATCAAGGAGCTTCAGATTTCACCCCTTGGTCTCTGTACCTCCTGCAGCCAATATTACCAATATTACCAATGACTGTGAGACTGGCACTGGGTCAAGGGCTGAGTGGGAGGATTTCCCCAATGACAACCCTAAGATATCAGTACTGTGAGGTGCAGGATGAGGTACTGACTCAGTACAAAGAAGAAAGAGGAAACACAAGTACTCACTGCTGAGAGGAAGTTGAAGTACTAGGGCATACTCAGTGTTGTCAAGACAGATCACCATGGCAGCACAACAGTGGGCAGCAGCAGGACTTATTGTAGAGATAGCTTAATATCCACTTAAGTAAAATGAACTGGAATAGCTGAGTAGCGAGGTCTGAGACCTTGCAGTCTGAGTCCAAGCTCCTATCTGCTTGCTGAGGACTTGAACCCTGGGAATCCTCCTGCTTTATGATGAGAGCTCCCTGGCCTTCTGTGAACTGCCAGCAGTGGTGCCTGGGACTGATTTTAAGATTCTCAGAGAATCAACCCTCATTTTTAAATTCATAACAAATGTGGTCCTATAATTATTAGAGCAGATTATTTGCTCTGATCAACCAGAAACCTGTTTCCTGCCATCAGCCTCCACTGACTCCCCAAACAAGTCCACCAGTAGCAAAGCTCATCACCTAGAATCTACCGCTTTTCCTTGCCCACTTCACACAGATTTGGATACTCCTAATAATAACAGCTAATATTTAGTGAGTGTATATTAGTTTCCAGATACTAAAGTATGCTTGCAAAATCTCCATGGTACCATGAATGTTCCCATTTTATAGATGAGGATGCTGAAGTCGCCCACAACTGCAGTGGAGGCCTGGTACACAAATGCATGCAGTCTGAGCCCAGGGCCTGAGGCCAGCTTCTTGAAGACAGCCTAGAAAAATGTCACACTCTGAGGGGAGTCAAGGCCAGTGCAGATCATTAGGACAGGCACAGCCTCTGAGGGAGAATGTGACTCAGGGTTGAGTGAAGAAAACCTGGTTAATCTGACCTTCGACCTTGTGTGCAGATTGCTGAGATGCCAGAACACATTCTCACCATGCATCTCCCACTTCCCTCCTCCACAAAATAGAGAGGACAAGGGGTCCTTGGCACCAAAGGTGGGTTCCAGGAAAATCCATTGGTTGGAGAAAATGGAGATTAAAAGGTTTGGAAGCTGCAGAACACTTTGACCAGCACTGAGGGCTTCAGCAATTGCTATACACCATTCCTGGACTAAACGTCTATTTCAAAAGTTTAATAATATCTTAAGGGCCAATTGCAAGTAAGAAGTACATGATTTAAGTCCTATTTAAATATCACCAGGCTATTTGGAGAAGAAAAAGATAAAACTTACATCCCTGGAAGAATGCTCTGTTTAGGCACCAAATCAAATAAAAACAAGCTGAAGTGTAAACCTTTTTAAAATTTCTCAGTAGCTGGTCTTAATTTCTAAGGTTGTTTTTAATCCACATTAACCATTCTGTTCTCTTGACCTTTTCTTTAGGAGGATCCTAGTTAGATTGCACAGTAAAATGTGATTTACTGAACTCTCACCCTGATTTTGTCATCTGTGCACAGGATGGTGAAGGGATGGTGACCATCACCAAGTTCCAACATGTTCAGAAGCAACAAGGATAGGGACTATGGCAATAACATGAAGCAGCATCAGTACTTGGGGGACTTATCACTCAGAACCTTGGTCTCTTCCAAAAATACGGAGGGAAGGAGGATAAATTAGGTGACCTCAGAGACTCCCTAAGTTGTGACATTCAACTATTCTAAAGATGCTCCCTGTTCCTGAGTAGCTTGTGCTAGAAGGTTAGACTACCTTGAAATCCTCTTTCATCTCACACATGGAATAATAACTGTTAGAGTCGCCTGTGTAACAGCGTGCAACTCAAAGAGCTTTTTTTCATTACATTGTCTCATGTGATCATCCCCAGGCTGAAGCAGGGCTGCCTCTGGATTTTCACCATGCTCTGCTGAGCAGCGATGTTGGGTGAAATTCATTTTCTCTATGTGCATTTTCTACCCGGAGTCTCACTCAGTTGGCCTAACGAACCTGGGTGGGTGACATGCTTAGACTTGTACACTCCCAGTACCCTGTCACCTTTACTGTCCTGACCAGCAATGGTTAACCCACAGGCTTTCACCCTCTTTCCCAGAAGGCTCAGATTCAAAGCTTCCCCTAAATGATTCAGACCCTGTTTACAGAGCTGTCCTGACAAGGAGCCACCTGCAGTGCAGAATTTGTCTGTGCTGGGAACACTCAGCACAGAAAAGTCTGCTCTTCTGGAGGAAGGGCTAAAAATGCAAACCTCAGCCAGGCAGGCCGGCTCTGCAATTGCTGGTAGTGACCAAGTTCTTACTGGTGATTGCCATTGGGAATGGCCCATAGGGGCCCAGGAAATTTCAAAGCTGAGCTTCTTTTACTTCTGGTTATTTTCACTGGGCCACCACACAGGTGACAGGTAAAGCCAGCTCCCCAAGTCTGGAAGACACAGGCCACTGTGCCCAGCAAGCCTCTAACTTCCTGGGAGGGAGACAGAGGCTGATAATGCTGTCACAGTTGTTGAAACAGCAAACCCCCCTGCTCTCTGGGCCCCTCAGAGATGGGTCACCCTGTCACCCCTCCCAAGAATGACCTGGACTCTTGTAACACCCACTGGAAATTGGCCACAGGGTGGCTCTCCCTACAGCCCAGAGGTGGAATGGGCCAGATCAATAGTGAAGTTTCCAGTCTGGTTCCTTCCAGTACTTCTGAGCCTGTGTGACTTTGGGCAAGTCACCCAACTTTTCTGAGCCTCATGTCTTCTTCTGTATAATAGGAATACAGAAGTCTCTGACTTAAAATGGTTCATCTTACAATTTTCAGCTTTATACTAATGCAAAAATAATTCACATTCTGTAGAAACTGCTTTGAATTTTGATCTTTTCCCAAAAAGTGATGTGTGTGTGGCACAAGACTCTCTTGATACGGGCAGTAACGGTGAGCAGCACCTCCCAGCCAACCACAGTCACGAGGGGAAACACCTTATATGTTGTTCTGAAGTGTACTGTATTCCACATAATACATGAGGCATCTAACACTTTATTGTAAAATAGGCTTTGTGTGTGATGACTTTGCCCAACTGTAGGCTCGGAGCACATTTAAGGCAGGCTATAGCAGAGGGTATTGATTTATAAGTATACAGCCACATGTGCCCTATGACAGCTGCACTGGATAGCACAGCCAATACTTTAGAGCTTTGGGATCTAGCCTCCAATCCTTTACTCTTTGGGGTGGGATGGTCCTCATATCCCAGCCAAGCAGATACATACACCAATAAATACCTGTAAACATCAGGGGCGAGATCAAGGACTTGAGTATCCAGCAGAGTTAGTCATTGGCCTCTTAGTTCTGCCACATATTGGCACTGCCACTTTGTATGAACTATTATCCTTGTGAAGCCTCAGTTTCCTCATTTTTAAGATAGGGATAATAATAGTGTCTACCTCAGAGGTCCATCAAGATCAAATGTATACATAAAGTTCAGATTAGGAGAGACTGAGGCATAGTAAAAGTTTAAAAAGTGTAACCAGAGCTGGGTACAGTGTTACATGCCTATAATCCCATCAACTCAGGAGGCTGAATCAGGAGGATTGTGAGTTGGAGGCTAGCCTCAGCAACTTAGCAAGACCCTCAGCTACTCAGCAAGATCCTGTCTGAAAATAAAAAATAAAAGGGCTGGAGGAGTAGTTCAGTGGTTAAGAGCCCCTGAGTTTAATCCCTGTCATCTAAATAAATAAAGTAACCTGCACGTTATCATCAGGGAAATTGTGGCTGGAAGGGAGTGTTGTTAGATGGGCTGGGTAGGGGAGGCAGAGCCTGTGTGATGTCTTCAATACCTGACTGGATCCCAGCATCAGTGCTTGGCACTAGTCACCACAGTAACTGTGAAGAGGAGAATGACCAAGCAGGATGCTCAAGGACCTTTTGCTCCAACTCTGGGGCCTTGCAATGATCACTGCTTCCTGATGTTTCCTCAAAGGCCCAGAAGCCATTAGTGCCACATGACCTGGGCTTTCTTCTCCCTACACAGGCACTTATCTCTAGCGTCCTATGATTTTTAGCCATGAGCTTCCATGTAGCCAGCTGTGAAATGGGAACAATGATGTTGTGTCGTGTTTCATTTTCCCGCAAGGGGATGCATTCTAAGACTACATGACTGAAAGGGGACCTGGAAAGCCAGGCCTTTGGGGCTCCTCCATCTCTCTGAGCATCAACATAAGAGTGAGAATATCTCCAACACTCCCTGTGGGGCCAAGCTTCAGTATGATATTTTTCCAGCATTTTGCTGTTCCAGTGCTTTTAACCTTTAGCTCAACACGGTAAATACGAAGAAATGAGGAAAACAGATGTTGTCCTTCTGGTTCCTCCAGGAGCTGAGGAAGGAGAGTTCTTAAAGAGTAGGAGTTTAGGACAGGATCTGCAGCCCTGGGCAGGGTTTCCCCTTCTCTTCCCTTCTCCCATGGCTCTGGAGGGGTGGGGGCAGCAGGACTGTGGGGAGAAAGGAGTGGGTTTGACGGGCTGGTGGGAAGGCAGCCTTGGTGCATGAAGAGCCACCTCCACTGGGGCACTGGGAGAGAAACACTTTGGTATCAGCTAGTGACCATGGGAGCAATGGTCCTGCAGGGTCAGGACTGCAGGGAATAGGAGCATAATGATGAGGCTTCAAACAGGCATGCCCTCCAGATCCAGGGCATTGCTGAGAAAGGAAGGGGACTCAGCAGGCTTCTGTAGCTGCCACCAAAATGCAGCATCTTCATCTTCACAACCTCCCTTTTCGGGCCTCCCCTCCTGCAGAAAAGGGGATGTGAGTGAGCGGAGGGTTTTCACCCCTCCTTCTCCCAACTCTGATGTGAACGACAAGTGATTGGACATGTGTGGGGGACTCTGGTTTGGAGTACTGTTTTCTGGGCCGCTGCCAGGTTGTGAAATGAGTAACAGGAGGGGTGGCCCTGTATGACTCATCAGTCCCCCTGCCACAGGCCTGGCTCTGGGCCAAGTCTGACTCCTCTAGAGAAGTCCCTCCCTGTCAGCTCTAGAGGGGCCTGAAGTTGGCCCTTCAGGGTTTCCTTCCCCTCCTTCTAAAGCCAGGACCCACAGCTGCCTGGGAGCAGGGCTTCTCCCTGCATGGGCTGCCTAGGACCAGGAGACCTTTGTCCCTTCCATCCTTTTCAAGTAGGGTGTCAGGCATGCTGGAGACTTAAAATGCCATGTTCTCAGGAAATATCTTGGACTGTTTTGCTCTTATCTAGTAACTGTTGACAAGGGAAGCAAAGGAGCAAACACCACAGGAATGAGACACAAGCAAGACTGAAGCTAGGGCTGAGATTCTTTGGCACTATTGATATTTGGGGTGGAGAACTCTTCATTGCAAGATCAGGGGTGGTCTGTCCTGTGCATTGTAGGATATTCATCAGCGTCCTTTGCTTCTACCCACTAGATGCCATAGCTTCCCTCAGCACGACAACCAAAAGTGTCTCCAGACATTGACAAATGTACCCAGTGGAGGAAGGTTGAGAATGCCCGCAGTTGGGAACCTCAGGCAGAGAGGGAGGGAAGGGAGAGATGTGGAAGCGGGTCACTGGGCACCAGAGCACAGAGAGACATGTTGGGAGCTTGGCACATGGGAGCAACCAGCTGAACAGCTTCCCCACATGGGAGGTAGGATGAGCAACAATAATCCGTAGGTGAGTGCTGAAGCCCAACTTACCTTGCAGCCTAGCTTCAGAGGAACACAGCCCCAGAGATGAGTAAACACTGTAGGAAGGAGAACACAGTGAGCAGGCAGGGGCAGGGCCGAATCCTCCGGATATCTGAGCTAGTGGGAGAGGAATGCCAAGTTTCCCAGCCCTGGGAGGAGCTTTGCACAGAAGGAGATGGGCCCTCCCTGCTTCCTGAAGGACTCTTACTTTTCCCGGCAGGCCTGTCTGTTTTCTTCGCTTCCCGGCCCAGGCACCTTTCCAACACATATCAGGAGCAAATCTCAGGTCGAGGGTGCCCTGGGTGCTGCAGGGAAGCTGGGTGTCCTAGGCATCCTGGCACTGGCATCTCAGTGTTAGCTCAAATCTTTTGCTGTCACAGCCAGAGAGGAAGACTTACTCAGCAGAGCCATCTTCCTGTCCCTGGCACACATCAAATTTCCCACTCCTAAGCACAGAGCTCACAGAGGTCCCAGTACCACTGTATTTGTATCTGGTATATCCCACACCAGAATGAAACAAGGACAGTCATTTGATCATTCCTTTTTGTGGCTCTGAAGGATGACTATGCTGAGCTGGATGACTCCCCAGGGTCCCTCTAGTGGTTGCTATCAGATGAGGACATGGATAGAGTCATCTGAAAGCCCTCTCTTGCCCACATGTCTCATGTGGGGGCTGGAGGCTGGATCAGCTGGGGCTTGGGGGTCTCTGTCTCTACCATGGAGGGGCTAAGAGTGGTTGAACTTTACATAGTGGTGCATGTCCCAGGAGGGAGCTGGGGAAACTGTCTCACTTTTTACAACCCAGCCTCAGAAGTCAGATAGCATCACTTCTGCTGAATACTGTTCATTGAGATGGAGGAATGCTCACTCAGGTTCAAGGGGAGGGGACAGAGGTCCACCTCTTGATGGCATGTTGCAGGTTCTAGAAGAGCTTATAAGGCCAGAAATATTTTTACTGCCATTTTTGAAGATACCATCATTCCTTCTGCTTGAATAATGGCCTTCTTGTCCTTTACTAGTGGAGACACAAGACCACTAGGGCACCAGCCTGTCATGGTTTGGGGGTTATTTTCTGGGTCTTCCCAATGTGCCAAGTGGCAGAGGACTCTGCAGCTGGGCTGATCTGCCATTTTCTGGACTCTACTCACCCATTTCTGAGACACCCAGGACCCTTAACTGCACAGGCCAGCCACTGCCTCTCTGCTTTCAGCCAGCTTTCCTGGGTGCCTGCCATAGAACGAGCTGTGGGCTGGGACTTCAGGCAAAAGAAGACAAAATAAAAGCCCAGCCTTTTCTCTGTACAAGACTGGTTTTCTTTTGTAAGAGAGAGGGACAGTGAGAGAGAGAGAATCACTTTTTATTTAGTTTTTCATGCAGCTTTCATTGCTCCGAGACTTCTTTGTGTACGTGTTGCTGGGGTTTGAACTCGCGTACTCGTGCATGCTGGGCAAGCCCTGTAACTGCCGAGCCACTTCTCCAGCCCCTGTACAAGACTCTTGCTGCAGCCTCCCATCCCCACATCCAACCAGTCCTTTCTGTTCTAGGTTCTCAATTTGTCCCTAAGCTTTCTTTTCCTCCTATTCCCCATTACTCCAAGACAGGCCTTAAGTCTCACCTGGATTCCTGCTCTGGGTGTCTGCCTGCCTTTAATTCACTTTGGACATCACTGCCAGAGACTTTGTCCTCAGGAAGATGATACGAGGTGTAGGAGCAAAAAATGTAATAGATGTGTTAAATATATAAGTGTTGATTGTGCTTTGATAGTGTTCATCTGGGATGTGATGACCCTTACCGTAAGACATAGGGGAACAGCAAGAAGTTAAGAGGGAGGTCCTCTGAAGGATGAATCCCCAAGGATGATTAAGAAATCTGGGGGAGGGCCTGCAGAGTATCTGCTAAGGGAACAGAGCACACTTCCCCAGCAGGGAGAAAGCTAGTGCCTGTAATTTATCATACCTCCAGGGTCTGGTGCCAAAGGGGACAGGATGAAAAGGAACCTTAGAGGCCAGTTCAGATTTCAAACCCATGGCCCTAATTGACCCTAAATTCTCCAGCCTCTGCCCTCTCTACTCACCCAGTACCCCACCTACAACCTGCGCCCACCTCCCTTGCCTTTCCAGTTTCCACCCTTGACCTTCCCTCTCTCTGAAAATTCTTTCACCCACCTCACCCAGTCCCAGCTCCCCATCCCCTCTTCTGTGATCATGTTTCCATCTGTCCCCACCTGGCCATGAGCTAGCTGCCTGTACAGGGCTGTCATAGAGGAGTAAATGAACTGCCCAGGAACTTGAGACTAGATTGGAGGAAAAGGAGACACCTAACCCAAGTGGATAGGAGGAGGATCAGAGGTGCATAGAGGTGAGTCTAGCCACAGGTGAGACTAGTAATCTTGAGGAGTGCAAAGGCAGGTGGAAGACTTCCAGGAGTGGACAGCTGGTACTGGGTTTGGTGTCCCATCTACTTTTTCCAAGATGAGGAGCTTCCTATGTACAGAGTGTGTGTGTGTGTGCGTGCTCACGTGCTAGCGTGCACGCACACATGCATACATGTGTGATGGGTGTGTTACTTCACCAAACACAAACTCTGCTCTGCAGGCAAGGGGACTTTTACTTAGCCATGGCCGATTAGGTTGAATCAATGGGTAGCAGACTCTCCTGCCCTCACAGAACTTCCATCCCACTGGGACTATCAACAGGCCATTGTGCTCTAGTGTGACAAAGCTGTGGCTAGAACAGCTGTATCAGAAACCCAGCATGTCCTGGATTCCCTACAGCATTCCCAAGTCTGCTTTGCTTTCCTGTTTATAAAGGAGAGGCAACCTTAGAGGAAGGGAAAGAAGAAAATAACAAATATGCCCTCCCCTGGGAAAACCCACCAAGCAGCCACAAATCTCCCAGCCCCATTCTGTTCCATGCAATGGCCCAGGTGGCCGCAGGCTGCCCTCAGAGCTGACCTTCAGGTTGCAGAGGCGGGAGAGTGTGGCTCTGGAAATTTACTGACATGACCCTAGATGAATTTCTCTTTTCAGAAGAGGGCCCTGGAGCTTAAAGGAGCCATTCACAAGGTCTGCCAGGAAGCAGGGCAGGGTCTGGGCACACCCCAGTTTGCCGGGGTCCTGTTTGTGAGCTTGAGTGCATAGGGAAGACTATGGATACCTGGGTGTTCACAGCAGAACCCTGAGAAGGCCACGCCAGCTGGAAACAATTAGTCCTTTCATCCAGGTAGCCTGAGTGAGCCTTCAAGGAGGCAGCCATACTGTGCTTAACATCCCGAATGCCACTCAAACCTCCTTTTGCCCAACAAATTAGCAAGTGTAGCGGAAGTTTGGATTTGGAGAGGACTCCCTGGAGGTCCATTTGCAAATGTGGTTTAGTTGGTCGCAGAAGGTTCCCCAGAGTGGACCAGAGAGAATGTCACTAAATAGTTGTTGAACAAATGGAGAAATCAAAACAATGATGCTGTCCCACCACAGGCATGAAGACAGCAATGGTTCCCTGGGAGAACCCACAGCCCAGATGCACAGGGAGAAACTGATGCTCACAGCTGCAGGCTCTGCAAATCTGGAAGAGGGAGGAGGGGTTGGCTCCTAAAGTCCCCTCTTGCCTTGTGTTCTGTGAGGGGACAAAGCATAGAAAGGACTAGAAAACCAGCCTCACTAGATGGAAGTGAAGGGGTAACTCCACAGTCCCAGCTGGAGCTCTGGCCTCGGGATGAGGCTGCAGGACCCAGGACCTCACCAGTGCTCATTCTGTACCTCTATTTCCTCATTCAACCCTACTCCTTTCTTCCAAAAAGTTTTCAGAGGCTCAGAATGATGAGATATACTAAGACTTAGTCTCTCAGGGATCCAAGTCCTTTCTCCCCACTTTCCCCCTCAGCCCCACCTCAGCTACAACCTCTTCTCCAACCCACACTAGCCACACCCTTTCCAGGACAATACTGCCAAGGTTTTCACATAATGAAAATAAAACATCAAATACTTTGATGTTTAAATCAAAGTGTTTAAATACTTAAAACACTATTTTAAGTTCTTTATATTTTCTCTCATTTAATTCTCAACATGAGGAGGCAGATTATTAATATTAAATCTATGTTATATCTAAAGAAACTGAGGCATTGAGTAGTATCCCCAAGTCAGAGCCAAGACTTGAACTCCATGTTCTGGCTGTAGTATTTCTTAATCTTTTAGAGAATCCAACTCCTCACCCTAGAAAAATGTATATATTTGCATATATGCAAAATTTACATAAAATATTTGGGAGCCTCTCCATGGACTTCCAGATTCCCTTTTTAATCTGATCCTAACAATCTTCTGAGGATGAACCTTATCATTGTCTCTCCTCCACAGCTGAAAACGCTGATCAGAAAAATGAAGAAATGTAATCAAATTTGCATAACCCTAAGCAGCAAGATGGGGACTCAAATCCAGGTCTTCTGGCCACAAATCCAATGTTCATTTTCACCTCCTCTGGTCAGGCTTCCTAGGTTTGGCTCAGAAGTCTTTCCACTGAGCTCAGCTCTGGAGGTCCAGAGTGGACATGGGGTATCTGTGGGGTGCCAATGGGGCCATTTGTCTGGTACCTAGTAGCAAGTGGCTAGCCAGCAAAGATCCAGGAGCAAGCACATAGGCCCCCACTTACTTGGAACCCTTACCACCCATCCTGCCTAGTCCCCCTGCCTAGCTTGACTCTTGTTCTACACTTTAAGCTTCTAAGATTCTCAGTCCACAATGCTAAGGACAGCCTGCCTGTCTGGTTTGCTTACCATAATGTGACAGAGAGGTGCCTAAGACAATATGGAAAGGGTGGGGTTGCAGCCCTGGAGAGGAAGGTGCCAGGAAGGGAGAACCCAAGGGGCTGGGCGGGAGGAACAAAGCCAGCCATAGGGGAATGGGAGAGCAGCCAGAGTCCTAGAACTTGAGGAGCCCTAGAGGATGGCGGAGGGGCAGGTGCCTCTTGGTGCTGTGAGGCAGACTGACAGGTGTCAGAGAAGATGACAGATTGAGTGAGAAGCAAGTGCCAGCAAGGTCAGTTCTTCAAGGGAACAGGCATACACCCAGTCTGCAGCCAGACATAACCTTCACAGGGACCTTGGAGAGCCACCAGGGGAACCTCAGTGCTGATCTTAGTAAAAGATAAAGGAGCAAACCGGGCTTTGAGTCTCTGGACCCCCTCTTCAAAGTAATTCCTTTCCACATTCCCAGAACCTCACCTCTCCCATCTTCTCCCTAAAACCTCACTTTTAGTCATTTTCACATCAGAGCTTTTAAACCCGAAGGGTTTGCTTTCCATAATATTTGCATCCTAAGAATGATCTTGAAATGTAGGGAGAGAGAATCTTTCTTCTGTTATAGAAACTAAGATTAGACAAAGTAGAGGTGTTTGGCGGGAAGGGGTCAGGAGGCCCGGAATTCCTCCGGTAGATGGCCCCTGCTTGACTGATCATGAGGCTGGTGGAGCACCCAGGTGGTCTTCAGTGGATAGGAAGCAAAGCAGACAATCCTCCCAGCCTCTCAGTCTCAGCAGGTTGAGGGTCTTCCAGGACAGCTCAGCTGGAGTAGAGCAGTCTGGGTGAAGAAATGGCCAATCCCGTCCAGCTGCTGTCAGCACCTTTTCTGGGGGACTCATAAACCTCAAGGCAGGGTTTGCCTCCTTTAACCATAGCCACATCGAGCAGCATCCTGCTAAAAGGAGATGTCACTGGCACCTAACACCCTCCCCTGGGGAGGCACAAAGTCTGTCCAATGGATGATAGGTACTTGCAGTGACCCTGCTCTGACCCTTGTCCCTGCTCATGCCCCAGGCACTGGACAGATGGAGGCCAGCATCAGGCTCCCAGGATAGAAAAAGCAGACAAGAGATGATGAATCAGAACTACATAGTGACTGAGGCAAAATTCCTTAGTATTTACATGTGTGTCACCTTGTTCAAAGAGAATGCACAGCCCAACCAAACCAAACAACGTGAAACAACCATATACAGTAAAGAAACGCATCCAGTTCTAAAAAAAAGACAATTCGGAAAGAAGAGGGTGGTGGGCACTCTGGCTCACAGCTGTAATCCCAGCCACCAGGGAGGCCGAGACAGGAGGATCACAAATTTGAGGCCCACCTCAGCAACTTAGTGAGATACTGTCTCAAAATAAAAAAGGGCTGGGGAGGTAGCTCAGTGGTAAAGAACTTCCTCTGGGTTAGACCCCAAGTACCCAAAAAAAAAAAAAAAAAAAAGGGGGGTGGGGTGGGGGCAGGTATCCAAACCTGGAGAGGAAAAAAAAAAGGCATAGATGTTGTCAGCAGCACCTAGGCTTCTATAAGTGGGACCTGAATGTCACATGGATACCTAAGAGCCATGAAAGTATCTCATTGTCCTCCCAGGGAGGATCTGATTCTGAGCAGCTTAGCTTCCTAAGGAACTTGTCTGGGTGAGCCAGATGCAAAAGGTAGCCCTGACTAAGTAATCCAGCATTTTCAGTGGGCTCCCTGGAGCATGGCCATGCAAGAGGTCAACAAGACAGTTCCAGAGTCAAAGAAGTTTGGGAAACATTTATCTCCCTTCCCCCACCCCTGTGAAAGTAACCACATGAATGTATTGAAAGAAGTCTCTACACTTGAGCTGGTTATCTTTGCCTTTCTCAAACTTATCTGACCATATCACATTTTACATATAAATATTTATATGTAAAATATAAATTTACAGGGAATACCTGTAAATTTCTAGAGGAACTGATTTCTACAGAACATACATTGGAAGGACACTGAAATAAGCCAGTTGATTGGTCATTTGTTGTCATCTCAATATAGACCAATTATTATGGAGAACCTCTACCAAAAGATATTTTTCAATGTAGAATAACTGATATTAAGCTATTCTTTTTTGCTGCAATACTGACATAATCTCAACAGTCTGTTGGTGGCAATAGACCAGAGTTTATGATAAGAAGATCATAATCTATGCATCCAGAAATATCTTCAGAGTGTAAAGACATGAATTGCCAAAGGGGGTAAAACATTGTGTACCAGCATTTTTCCTTTTCCTCATTTTTTCTTTTTGAAATATCATACATACTGTTCTGTGTCTTGCTCTGTTTTGTTTAACATCTCTTGGAGATTATTTCATTTCAACAAAAAGTATCTTTGCTTCTTTTTATGGCTGCGTTTGTTGAGATGGGCCATAATTTATCTTACCAGTCCTCTGTGAGTGGACGTTTAAGCTGTTCCCCAGTCTTGCTATTACAGGCCATGTTCATTACACACACCATTTCTCATGTGAGTGTGTCTGTAGGGAAGATTATTGGAGATGGCTGCGGGGAACATTGATGATATTATCAAATGGCCTTTATTGAGATTGTCCCAATCTCTGTGTTCACTGATGAGCTTGAGTGTTTATTTCCCTACAGCCTCTTTAGAAAATAAAACTTTTTTTTCCATTGCAGTGCTGAATATGGAACCCAAGGCCTCACATACACTAGGCAAGGGCTCTACCACTGAGCTACACTGCAGCCCTAAATCATACTTTTTGAATTTTGCATTCTGAAAGATGAAAAATGACATTTCAGTATTGCTTTATGTTACATCTCTTTTATGATGAATAAGGGTGAATATTTTAATATGTATTTCCCTTTTCCATTCGTATCTTTGCCTAGTTTCTATTGAGTGTGGCCTTTTTCTTCTTTATATGCCACAAAATTCTACCTTTGTCCTAGGATCTGAATAGCAGATATTTTCCATGTTTTTTTTCCTTCTTCAACTTTGTTTATTGTCTCTTTTTGATGTGATTTTTTTTTTTTACTTTAACATAGTTAAATTTATTTTAATATTCTTAACTTAGCATTTTTAAATCTATGGCTTTCAGGTTATAGTTAGTCAATCTCTACTCTGAGATTATAAAAGAATTCTCTCATTGTTTCTTCTAGGATTTTTATGGATTTATGTACCTATTATATTTATATTAAATATTATCATAATATACCAAAATACAAGTTAAATATATAAATATATAAGTTGCTAGGTTTATCATAGTTATGGATGTATAAATAATATACACATAAATATATTTATGATGTTAAATATTTATATGTAAATATAATTCATTAAGAATTAATCCTGGGGCTGGAACAGTGGCTCAACGGTTACAGCACTTGCCTGGTATGTGCAAGTACATGAGTTCGAACCCCAGCACCCACGTACACAACGAAGTGTCAGAGCAATGAAAGCCATGTGAAAAACTAAAAAAAATTTGATTCTCTCTGTCTGTCTCTCTCTCTCTCTCTCATTTTCCACTCTTTAAAAAAAGAAAAACAAAGAATCCTTGTGACAAGCTGAGCTATAGCTTGATTGTTTTCTAGATGGCCACTCAGTTCTAATTCCATTGTGAATAATTTATCCTTATTAAACTTCAGTGTTTGGAACTGCTTCTGTACTGTATTCTGTGCCACTTACCTGTCTTTATAGTCATGCACAAGTTTTGTACTATTTTAATTTTCATAGTTTCTTTTTTTAAGAGAGAGAATGAAGGAGAAAGAGAGAATAAATTTTATTTATTTCTTCATCTGACCAAGTTGTGTCTGTGGTTTGGGATTTGAACCTGGGTCCTCCTCACACATTCCAGGAAAAAACTCTAACCGCTGAGCCACCGCTCCTGCCTCTAATTATCATAGTTTTATATGTGTTTTAAAATCTGATAGAGCTTGATTCCCTGTCCTTTTAGTTGTTTTTTTTTTTATGGCTATGCTTCATGTTTAAATTTTCTTTATAAACTGTAGAATCAGTCAAGTTCCGGTCCAAAAAACTTATTTTAAATTCTATTCCTATTTGGAGGAGGTATCATATTAAATGTATAGACTAACTTCAAAGGGAAAAGCACTTTTATGGTAATGAGTGTAGCTAAAAACTTGGGCTACTTTTAAAAATAGGGTAAATGATTGTCTAAGCCCCAACAAGCAGCACTGTTAGAGTCAGTTAAAAAAGATGACAGCTGACCAGCACACCCAAGTAATCAGGAGTCCTGAGCACTGTTAAGAGAGGAGCAGCTTGTATCTGGAGCCTTCTGTGGTCAAAGGATGAAGCAGAACTAAGTCCCTCTCAGAAGAGGCCTGGATCTGATAGTTGGGAGTAGTAGTCAGGATTCTAGAACTGGGAGAGCACTGTGACCTATAGTCAAGGATCACAGGGCTGGAGCGGTGGCTCAGGGGTTTCAGCGTTTGCCTGGCATGCGCAAGTACGCGAGTTCAAACCTCAGCATCCATGTACACAATGAAGTCTCAGAGTCACGAAAGCCATGTGAAAAACTAAATAAAAATAGTTTCTCTCTGAAAAAAAAAAGGATCACAGTTGGCTGGAGCCAAGCCAAGTTCAGAGAAGCCCTACCCTACTCTGGTCTCCAGGCTCCCCACTGGCTAACACCCCCCAGCAGCCAGAGTTACTAGGGCACCATGAGATCCACTGAGGCAGGCTTCTGGGCAGCAGGCAGGATGGAAGGTGTCAAATGGACATGGAGAGGCAAGCAAAAGGTACCAGCCAGGCACTCAACACCATCTGACCCCGGTCCAACATTCAGGTCCTCAAGAAACTGTTTCTGCTTTGAGATAAGTGAAGTAATTGGGACTCAAGGTTATCAACAGGCAACCAAGCATAAATAGACTGGGCCTGCGTAATAACTGGAAAGCCCACCAGGAGAGAAGGATCGGGGTGCGATTGTTCAGAGTCAGTCCCCCACGGTGGGCCATGGTCTGGGTGGCTATCCCACCCTCCCTTCTGACACAGTGTCTTCTTGTGTGACTGGAAAGCATAGTCAGAATGAATGAGCATGAGCAATACACTATTTGCTGAAGTCCAGAGTCTCTTAAAGAATTATAATTTTAAAACCTTTGTAGAAGCTTTCTCTGCCAAGCCTCCGCCTGTGGCAACATTCCAGGAGATGCCTCAGCTGCTAAAGGCATCTTCTCGGGTTTTTCTAAAGCTAAAGCCAGTTAAAGCCCTGAGCAGTTTAGAGAGTATTTGAGTTAATCCTGTTATCAGGCCCCACCCAAACTAGCTAGCCTTGTTTTGTCCAGACCCAGGTACAACTGCCCCAAACAGGCTCTGCTAAGTGGAGATTCCTTGGACTTCTTCAACTAGGGTCCTTCTCCCAGGGTCAAGTTGCACAGGATTGTTCAGAATAAGTGTTTCTGTAAATTATTGTAGAGGGGGTAGATTCTGACCTTGATAAGGAGAACTCAGAATGTGAACCATCAGCAGGGAAGGCCGGGTGGGAGAGGCAAAGCTGATGGGGTCATGGAACAGGTGTGGATGTGGGGAGAAACCTTGTAGATATGGGCCATCCAGGTGGAGTGAGTAGGAAGCCAGTGAGAGAACACTGCAGATGCTGGAACATAATCAGGTCACCTCTCAAGGACAAAAATTCCTAGACAGTGTCCTTTGAATTAGGTGAAGTGAAATTGACACCAACCCCTTTGCAAAGCAGACCATGCAGGTTATACATTAAAAATTTCTAATGCTCAGGCCAGTGTGACGGGCACTCATTAACTGGAGCCTTTGGGTGAGCCACTCAACCCCCTTAAACCTCAGTTTCCTCAACTACTAAACAGAAGGATAAAAGTACCTACCCTGGGCTGTTCTGTGACAATTAAATGAGATAATAATAGTGTAATGTGCATAAGGCATTTAGCCCAAGGCCTGGTGCATTGTGAACCTTTGTGAATGTAAGCTATTACAATCACTATGCAGATCTTGCAACCAAGGAATATCATATGAACAGATATTAAAAGAAATCAGCCGAGTAGGGAGCTTTTCAACTTCAAAATGTTTTGCTGATTGGGGCAGGGGAGAGAGATAAAGAATCAAGTATAAAATAGGATTTAATGCTTCCTTCTTATTAGAAGTTACAACGTTCTTCTCATGACTGCTAAGCCCCCTCAACTACAGAGTTTGGAAAATGGATGAAAAACTTTTTGAATATCTGACTATAAAATGCATGTACCTTGTTTCCTCTCACCTTTGCTTTGATCTTTTTTTTTTTTTTTTTTTAAAGAAAGAGGGACAGTGAGAGAGACAGAGAAAGAGAGAATCAACTTTATTTAGTTTTTCACATGGCCTTAGTTGCTCCAACACTCAGTTGTGTACGTGGTACTGGGGTCTGAATCCGGGTCCTCGTACTTGCCAGGCAAGCACCGAAACCGCTGAGCCACCACTCCAGCCCCTTTGCTTTGATCTTAATGCAATTGTCTCAGCTGCAGTGACCAACTGTTGTGTTGTATTGAATGGTGACATGTTTTGATATTTCATGAGCCAATGGGCATTGTGTTATTAAATTATAGGACTTAAGGAAGCTCTCAGTGTATTGCCCCTTAGTTTTAACCTTGAATTACAGTTGGTTGTTATTAGTGGATCTCTTTAGTTATAGGAATCAGATTACTCTTAACCAAAAAATATATCATTACCAAGGGACCATTCTTAAACAAAACCCAGAATTCTGATTCAGAGTTTTTGCATGTATATAGATAGATAGATACATACATACATACATACTACATACATACTATTTTACAGACTTGCTAAACTTCAAATATTAGTGTTTTTTTTTTTAAGAGAGGGAGGGACTGAGAGAGAGAATCAATTTTTTAAAATTTATTTTTCCATCTGGTCTTTGTTTTCGGACACTTAATTGTGTGTGTGATGCTGGGGTTCAAACCTGGGTCCTTGCAAAAGCAAGGCAAGCACTCCAACTGCTTCAGGCCCAGTTTGTTGTTTTTCAGTTCCTGCTAGTGGAAAGAACTTACACCAGAGGTGGAGAGGTCTAGGTTTTGATCCTGGCTCTGCCCCTTCCAGGACACGTGACCTCAAGCAGGTAATTTAATCTAGAGCCAGTTTCATCTTCTAGGAAATGTTTGAGCATGAGAATCCTTTTGGTGGAGACAAGTTAGTAAGAGATGAGGGAGATGAGACCTAACTCCCAGTTCGCTGGGCAGGAGAGATGCTTCTGGGACATGAAGGAAAAAAAACTGGAAGCCACAAAGCATAGCCACTAGTTTCCAAGATGTGGTAAGATCACCCAGGTCTGGTGACAAGCAGTTAATTTGAGAAAGGGCATAGACCTAATCTGAGCCCTGACCTAGATTGATCTCTCTCTCTCTCTCTCTCTCTCACACACACACACGCACACACACACACAAATATATAGATGAATAGATAGATAGATACATATATACATACATACATACATACTACTGAAGCCAGTCCTTCATGCATCCAGTCGGAGTCATGTCTCCTAAATAGCAGCACAGTCAGTCATGACCTCTGAGATTGCAAAAGCAATTGGCCATCCCACAGATGTGCTTGTGTGTTGCTGTACACAGGCATGATGCAAGAGCACTGATTCTTGGGACCAAGGGGAACAGGACAAAAGGACACCGATATGGACATGGCTGGAATCAGACAGACCTGACCAGCTCCTGAGAGGATGCTCAGGGATTTAATGGGAAATCATATAGGAACTGTGGGAGTAACTGGTTCCAGATCCTGTTGCTGGCATCTCTACACTTGGGCCGTTTTAGTCAGCTATTTCATGGCTGTGACCCAAGAACCCAACAAGAACAGGAAACGTTTATTTTGAGGGCTCACAGTTTCAGAGGTCTTAGTCCATAGAAGACCTACTCCAATCCTCAGGGGTCAAGATAAGGTTGAATATCATGGCAGAGGGAAATGGGTCAAGGCATGGCTCCAGGAGGCAGAAAGAGAGACTCCATGCCAGATACAAAACATATACCCTAAAGGCTTGCCCCTAATGACCCACCTCCTCCAGCCACACCCTCCCTGTCTTGGGTTGCCAGTTAATCCTCATGAGGAATTAGCCCAATTGTTTCACCTCAGCCTTCCTAGATTGCCTCACATGAGCTTTTGGGGTCACTTATCATCAAAACCATAACAGGCCAGTTTTACCCACAAGCCTCCCTCTGCATGTTCTTGACAGATTCAAATCTAAGCAGTTTGCAAGATTCCTAGAAAATTTCAAATCAGTTTAATGAAAATAACAATCACAGGTATCTCCAGATTCCCAAGGAAGGACTAAAGTCACAAAAATCCCCATATTAGAGGAAGAGGAATGAATTGATTGAAGGGGAAGGGGTGCCAGAAACAACTGGCACATGGTGAGCTGGTCCTTGGGGATGAAGAGTTTGGTAAGGTTGGAGTGGGAGAGCAGTGAATGCTTAAAAAGGGCCTAAAGGTCATCTGTCTTATTGGTCACTGTGTCCATACGAGGCACCATGGGGAATCAGATAGGAAAAGCCTCTCCAGGTAGATTTCCATCACTACCAATCAGGACAACTCAACTGCTTACCCCTAGGTAATCACTATCAAATTTCTCTCTAGGCTCCATATCCTCAACAGAGAAATTATCAGTTCATATAACTGAGAAGTCTAATGTAGGTCTAGCTTGATTCAGGGATTCAAGTGGTATGCCAGGACCTGTATTCTCTTTCCATCTCTCAGCTCCCATTCTTCACTGGCCCCATGTTCAGACAGGCTGCTCTCCTCAAAAGAAGCAGCTTCAGCACCAGCAGAATGTGCATCTTCAAAGACTCAGTGCAGAAAAGGGCACCTACCCATTCCTCCAGAAGCCCCAGGAAAGGCCCATTGCTTATTTTCTGCTCTGGTTGGGTCACAGCATATTCTTGACCTATCTACTGAAGCCAGACAAATGTGATGCAGAAATTGCCTCAGGCCTTCTCTGGAGTTGGGAGCAGAGTTGGTGCTACCAAAAATTGCAGATTAAGAAGGCAGGGAGGGAGGCCTCTCAGGGTTACCAGGAGGACAGCAAACAGTTGCTCAGTGGAAAAGTACAGATGAACCTACAGTCCTGCATCACTCACCTAATTTAAAGAGCAAAAGGATTTATTTAACTTCCTTTGGTTACCTACTGACTACTTAGGGAGGAATGTGTCTACATATAGCATGCGTCTGTCGTTAGCATATCCAGACCTCAAAGAGCTGTATGCAGCTGTGTGCATAAGTATGTAGCTCAGCAGCTCAGGAGGCTGGCACAGGATCACTAGTTCAAAACCAGCCTCAGCAACTTACCACGGCCTTAAACAACTTGGAGAGGCCTTGTCTCAAACATAAATAAATAAATAAAATAAAAATTTTAAAAATGGGCTGGAGATGTGGCTCAGTGGTTAAGAGCTTCAGGGCTTAATCCCTGGTACCACCTCCCCCACCACACACACACAAAGAGCTGTATGCAATTATGTCTACATGTCAACAGGACTATCTAGTTCAGGAGCCCTGAGGATTCTAAGTAGTCAACCAGAAGTCAAAGAATTCAGTAAATTTCACTAAACTTTCTAATAAATCTGTCAATTAACTAAAACAAATTCACCAGGGAATTAAACTCATCTGAGGCTATTTCCTATTGACATAGGAAATTTTAGGCAAGAGCACATTCCTTAAGAATGGAGTAAATCAGGCGGGAGCAGTGGCTCAGTAGTTACGGTATTTTCCTAGCATACACGAGTACATGGGTTCGAACCCCAGCACCACGTACACAACAAAGTGTCAGAGCAACCGAAAGTCACATGAAAAACTAAATAAAAATTTCTTCTTTCCCTCTCCCTGCCTTTTTTCTTTTTCTTTTCTTTCTTTCTTTTTTTTAAATGGAGTAAATGTTCTTGTCCTCTTCCCAGACACCCGTTTCTTGGTATTTTGTGGTCAACATGAGCCTTCCCCATAAACTATCTTGTGTTGTTACTGATGCCAGGTGGCTTCTACCTGTAGGAAATGGCTGTGGTGCTTGCTGACCTGAGCATCTGCTGCAGGGGCCAAGCAAGTGGTGTGTTCTTCACATGTGTGCTCACATCTATCCACAAAGGAAGGGCCCGAGGCTCAGAGAGGGGCCAGACTGCCTAATAAGCTGCCCATCTCATTGTCTCTGTCCTCATCCACCCCCCTGCCTGGTCCCCATATCCCAGAAGAGCCCTCTGCCCCCACTCTCAGGAATCCTCAGAGGTGTCCGGCCTCACACACGTAGCTCCATGGCTATTCCAGCAGAGTCGCTCCTCCTTCTGCGACTGTATCACTCTTTGGCATCTCTTGCCTCAACTCTGAACCCTCCTCCCAGGAGACATGCAACCTTTGACCCCTTCCTATCATCGCATTTTCTTCCTCTCACTCAAATTCCCCTTCAAAGACTGTTTTCGGAGAAGTCTCTGCTGCCAAGTTGGATTCATTTACTCCACATAGTCACGGCTCTTGTATGTCAGGCATGCAGCTGGGCTCCAGGGCACAATTCAGCCCCTGCAGTTTTCTGAGTCTTTCGGGAAATGAATTTTCCCCTCTGCACCCAACCACTGACCCAATAACATTTCACACTCAGCATTTCCCTCAAATTATTACCCAAACCTCCAGACCTCAGATAAAGTCTATTTCCAGGTCATCTTAGGCCTCAACGCCCCCACGGGTAGGGACCAGATTTTTAACCTCCTCCAGGTACTGATAACCCCCTCTGATAAGAACTCCTTGTACTGTATTCTCAGGTGACTGCTGGCTGCTGGCAGCCATCGCCTCCCTTACCTTAAATGAAGAAATCCTGGCTCGAGTCGTCCCCTTAGACCAGAGCTTCCAGGAAAACTACGCAGGGATCTTCCACTTCCAGGTCAGTTCATGGTGGGCTCAGGCTTCTCACCAGGTCCCAGTGCTTGGCACAGTCCCCTGGTTTGGCTGGATTCTTCAGTGCCCTCTGTTTGCAGGCTCCAAAGACCAGCACTGCTTTACAGAGGACAATGAAAGCAGAAAACTCCCAACCTGCTCATGATGTGGGATGCTGCCAGGATGGCAATGGTGGGCTAGGGGGGGAGGGGGGATCCAAAAACATACAAGGGAGGGAGGTGTAGAGCAGGGCATATAGGAAGTAATTCCCAAGTTTAAAAAGAAAAGTTTACTACTTGAGCTTGAGATAAAATGTCAAAGTTATTTTCCTTTTATGTTGATAAATAAGAAATACTATTTTTAAACAGATGAGTTCAGATGTGGAGGGATGGACAAGCCCCTCTGTCCTTGCTTACTTCATGAGGGCTTCCTATAGTAGGAAGCTAAAGGGGCATCTCCTCCCAGAATGGGCTATGCAGCCTCCAGCAATGGTCTGGGCAGATGCCACTGAGGCCTGGGGTTCCAGTGCTGCCACCAGCTTCTCCTCCAGCATGCCCCACATCAATCCCTTGTCCTGCAGTTCTGGCAGTACGGCGAGTGGGTGGAGGTGGTGGTGGACGACAGGCTGCCCACCAAGGACGGGGAGCTGCTCTTTGTGCATTCAGCTGAGGGGAGCGAGTTCTGGAGTGCCCTGCTGGAGAAGGCCTATGCCAAGTAAGTGACCATACCCTCTCACAGCACCCCATGACTTGACCCCACTGCCCTGGACTCCAAAAACATAAGAATTATTCAAGGACTGTTTTGAGTAGAAGTCCTATTCTATAAAAAAAGACTACTTTGGCACAAATTGGGTTCTAAATTCAAAGAGATAATGAACGCAGGGTGCCAGATCACAGGGTGTGCTGACAAATGACATTTGTTGCCATTTTTAACCAAATGCACAGAAATAAGTAATGATGCTGACTGTGCTGGCCATGAGAAGGAATTTTATTTCCTTGACAGGTCCTATTACATATTTATCAACAAAAAACAGCAGTTTTTACCAATGGGCAAAACTACCCATTGCAGAGGTAGGAAAATTGTAGAAATTTGTCCAGACTATGTGCTGTGGCTGATTTGAAGTGGTTTACCCATATGCCTCCCAGCTGCTTCCCACCCAGCTTGCCCAGAGTCAAGTTTGTCTGGTGCTCAGGACATCAGCCCTCTCCAGATTGGCCTCCGCAAGGCCTTACTTCATAGGCTTCCTCTGTGGAGTTGACCCAGCTCGAAGACAAAGTGGACTTCTGTTTCTTTCAACCTCATGTCAGGAAGGAGAAGGGGGCAGGGTTCACATCTCCAGATGAGAGAACCTGAGCCTGAGCAATGCTTCTAAGTCCCAGAGCTTTTAGTACTGGAGTTAAGGAAGCCACCAGACCCCAGCTTGGGTCATCGGGAGCAATAAGCCCATACCAACCCACTGCCTGATTCTCAGGGAAGCAGCTTACGTTATTAAATTGTTATCATTTTTAAACTCTAAATGCCAAATAGCCCATTAGCAGACCTCCCCTTTTCATCAGGATGTAGAATCAATATGGGAGGCTGGATCCGATCTTTAGTAAGGTCCTTCCAACTCAAGTCCTGTGAGATTTTCAAAACATTTCACAGAGTACCAGAGAAATGGTTAACTGTAGAGATAGTACCTCACTTTCCTGGATACCAGAGTTGGAGACAAAGCCAAGAAGAATGAGAACAGAGGGTTCCATGAGCGTCAAACAAATGTGGTGGTAGGGGGGCATTAGAGTACAAGGCGGATGGTGTTCTGAGGGATGAGGGCTAGCATCCGTTCCCCTCCTGTAGGATCAATGGGTGCTATGAAGCACTCTCAGGGGGTGCCACCACCGAGGGCTTTGAGGACTTCACAGGAGGCATTGCTGAGTGGTATGAGTTGAAGAAGGCCCCTCCCAACCTGTTCAAGATCATCCAGAAGGCTCTGCAGAAAGGTTCTCTCCTTGGCTGCTCTATTGATGTAAGTTTAGCCCTCCCTCCATAAACTCATCCCCAGTCTGCTCTGGCTGAAGGGAGGCCCTGACAGTGCTCCAGGAAACCTACTGCCCCATACAACATTAATGCTCATGTACCATGTTGCTCATCATCTGGAAGACAGGGGTTGCTAGGCAACAGCTAGACTGTCTGATGTCAATTGTTGGGGTGATGGTGCCTCCAGTCCTTACCTTCCCAGCCCATTTTCCTTTCTCACCCTGCTCTCAATCACCATCTCCCAACCCCTGAGAGACCTCTGCCCACCCAGAACCCAACAGTCTTCCCCTTCCCTCTGTTCCAGGGCTGATGATATTGTAGGAAAACTTCAGAGGGCACAGGGAAGAACTGTTTATTCATAATCGCCCTCCTGGCAAACCTCACCAGGGAATGGGAGGTGGGTGGATATTCTGTACCCAGCAGAATCCAGATTCTGGTCCCCTCTGGGGATACAGATAAGAAACTCTGAGTCTTGAAACCAAAATCTCTACTATACCCTCTAAGAAGGGATTCTCAAACTTTTTTGGCAGACTACCTTGAGGTAAAAGACCCTTTCGACTCCCAACCTTTCTTCCTCTTAACCAAGACAAAATTAACAACCTTCATCAAAATAGATGGGAAAGGAGGACTTCAAGAACTTTCTAATATCACAGAAGCAAATTTGAATTCGGACCAGAAACAACTGCCATAGTATATAAACCTTGCAGCTAGGCTGGGCCAGATCGGGGAGTATTGGGGATCAGTGCATCTGGGTCACCTAATGCTGCCAACAGAAATCAGTGAATGTACCTTTCACAAGTGAATGCTTGTGCTCACCCTCCTGGAGGGTCTCAGGCCTCCTTTTTTCTAAAAATTGCGCATCTGAAGGTGGCAGCTGAAGTCCTCCAGGTGCCAGGTGCAGGAAGGCACAGCTCTGCACCGCCTTCCTTGGCTTTGGATCTCCACTGCCCTGAGTCTCCTCTTGCCCCTCCCTTAGCATTAGAACAGGAGAGAGGGACACAAGGAGGCAGCATGGGTACAATAGTTACTGACTGTCATGGTGTTTGCAGATCACAAGTGCTGCAGACTCAGAGGCCATCACTTACCAGAAGCTGGTGAAGGGACATGCGTACTCAGTCACCGGAGCCGAGGAGGTAACGTCCCGCGCAGAGTCAAGGCTCCTGCTCTCCCCACATGGTGGCCACAGGAGCATTTTTACCAGTGGTTGCCCTGGGTGGGGCCCCCCTGTCACACAGGCCTCACATTCTTGAAGTTCAGGTAGGACTGGGATGGCTCTGCCACAGGCCGTGCTGCCCCCTGCTGGCCGCAGCTCCACTCAGCCTTCCTTGGTTTTGGAGGAACCTCGCTCTCCAGACCCCATTAGTAGCACTTTGTAACCATACAGTGTTTTATACCCTTTAAAACTCTTTCACCATTTATCTCACAAATACACTGGTATCCGTGTTCAAGCGTGTCTCTGCCTCTTGCCAGCTACCAGACCTGGGCAAGTTATTTGAACTCCATTTCTTCCTTTCCTCATTCTTGAAATGGAAATAATAATAATAATACCCACTGCAAGATGATTATGCTGGTTCAGTTGATACATGTAAAGTGCTCAGACAAGACCTGACACCCTGAATACAAGTAACTGTCCTTGCTGTTGTGACTATTGTTACTGTAAATGTGGTAGAGCAGCTGAAGTTCACTGTTAATTACCGAACAGACCTGACAAAAGGTCTTCTGCATATTCAATTGTTTTTATCTTTGATTTTTTTTCTTTCTCCATTTCTTCCTCTTTCTTTCCCATTCTTTCTTCCCTCTCCTCTTCTCTTCCTCCCTCTTTTCTCAGTACTGAGGATTGAACCCAGGGCTTTGCACCTGCTGAGCATGTAGCTCTACTGAATTGCACCCCAATCCCCGAACTTTAATTTTTTAACTTCCCTCCATATTTAATATGTTGAAAATCTTCAAGTCTATAGAAAATTTGAAAGAATATCTTAATAAACAGCCAAACTTTACTCCCCTAGACTTGATGATTGCTAACATTTTGCTACATCTATCGTTTCAAAGTGTACAGGCTTTTTTTTTTTTTTCCTGAGCCACTTGCAAATAAGTTGTAGAGGTCATGATAGACACTTCACTTATAAATACTTCAGCATTTATCTCCTCTTAATAAGGAATCCTCTTACATGAGCCTATTGCTGACATGCCCAAGAAAATAAACATTTTTTCAATAGCATTATCTAAAATGTTAGATGATTAGATTAGTAGGGTTCTCCCAGTTGCCCGAAATGCCCTAGAAATTTCTAGTGCCAAAGTCCCCCAGCACACCTCCAGTGCAGGACTCAGTCAAGATTCACACACTTGCTGGGTATGGTATGTCACCTGTAGCCCCAATTACTCAGGATACTGTGGCAGGTGTATTGCTTGGGCCAGGAGTTTGAGGGCAGCTTGGGCAACATAGTGAGCTTTTGTCTCAAAGCAAAACAAAAAGATTCACACACTGCATCTGAGTGTTTTCATTCATGTTCTTTCAATAAGTGGTAAAGCTTCTCTGAATGTCTGTGACAAAAGCACATCCTATCCCTGTTGGTTAAACAGGTTCATGGGAATGTGCCGACCCAGACCCTAGAACAAGTGTGCTGGTCTTCAGGCTAACAGCAAAACTAAAAGAGCCCCAGTCTCCAAGAGCAGGATCCTGGGAGCTTTAAGTCCCATTTTTCAAAGCTGGGGAGCAGTGAGTGTCCTAGGGGCAAGTCCCTTCCACCTTTCATGATCCTCCCTGACAAACAACCTCCCCGGTGCCTGCGAAGGCCTGAGGATCCATCCTTAGGAGCTTTAGGTCCATGTCCCTCCAGGCCTGGCTGGCACTCAGCCTGTCCTTCCTCTCTCATCCAACCCTTCAGGTTGAAAGTGGAGGAAGCCTGCAGAAACTGATCCGAATCCGAAATCCCTGGGGAGAAGTGGAGTGGACCGGGAAGTGGAATGACAAGTGAGGAGGGTGCAGAGTGGGGCTGGGAGGTGTTTGTGATGAGAGGAGGCCCTGTTGAAATGGGGAGGTTTGAAGGCCCTGCACTGTGCTGGGAAATAAGGTTCAAGGAACAGAGGCCACACGGAGCTGGGCACTGTGTGACCCTTTGAAGGGTCTTTGCACCAAGACACTGCCTCCGCAGCCTGGGTCCTTCCTCCAGGCCTAGGGCTCCTGTGATGTTAACCCTTTCCTCACCCACTGTTAATCCCTTCCCCCACTCAGATTCGCTGTGCTGTTGGGCCTTAAGGGAAAAAATGCTCCTTTTGCCCTACTAGCTCTTCTATTTGAAGGCCATGAACTTTGTGCCAGTACAGGAGAGACACCCCTGTGTTGTTCTCCAGGGCTTCCTGGCTGGCCTCTCAGGCCTGTGGGATAAATGCACTGCTGAGCCTCTCTCCTGGCTCCCCCACTCCTCCAGTTTTTCCACCTCTTCTCCAGGCTATCCCTTGAAACATCGACCTCTACAGAGAGACAGCTGCCAAGAATTCCTTCCGGGTCAGCTGCAGAGGCTGTAATGAGGAACTCCTTGTTGGGCTTTCAGTGCCCCTAACAGAGCTACCAGGCCCATCTCAGTTTGGGCAGCTGATGCTCCTTCACCTCCCTCTGATAGGCTGTGTTCATTTCCAGACTCTTCCTTTCCACCATCTTCCAGAACAACTCCCGTTGTTCCCTTGCTTCTCCTGCATAGAGCTCTGTACTCCTTAAGGTACTTTACAAGTCCTTAGGTGTGGCTCTGAGCCAGGTGGATCTGGGATCTGGGTGACACTGGGTGTCCTGCGCCTCAACTTGGGAGCTGTGAGAAGTCGTCGTCCTACACCTGTTCCTAAGGCCTCTCCCATTGCTTTGTTTTCCAGCTGCCCAAATTGGAACACTGTAGACCCAGAGGTGAGGGAAAGGCTCACCCAACGGCATGAAGATGGAGAATTCTGGTAAGATTTGTAGAGGCTTTAGGGAAAGATGGGTCTGCCCAGCATTCTTTACTGGAAAATTGCTAAGTGAATACATTGTACCGAGGGCATCCAGGTCTGGGATCCTGATTTTGTTGTTTTATTTTATTTATATATATACATATATATATATTTTGTTTTGTTTTGTTTTGTTTTTAAGAGAGAGAGAAAATCAATTTTTTTTAGTTTTTCATTTGGCTTTCGTTGCTCAGACACTTGGTTGTGTACATGGTGTTGGGATTTGAACTCATATTCTTGTGCATGCCAGGCAAGTGCCATAACCACTGAGCCACAACTCCAGTCCCAACTTTTTTTTTAAAGAGAGAGAGGGAAAGTGAAGGGGGGGAGACAGAATCAATTTTATTTAGTTTTTCATTTGGCTTTCGTTCTCGGACACTTGGTTGTATATGTGGTGCTAGGGTTCAGACCCATGTACTTGTGCATGCCAAGCAAACGATGGAACCACTGAACCATGGCTACAGCCCCAAATTTGTTATTTTAAATCCATTACAAAACCCTGCACAAAAAAACTTCTCCAGCCTTTTCAATTTATCCATCTTAATGGTGGGATTTACAAGCTGAGCAGCTTCGCAAAGAAGGATGAGAGAGCTATTCCTTCAGTCATGTTCAGACCCTAAGAGAAAACAAGGAGGATGGGGCCTTTCTCTCACCAATTTCTGGAGATTCATCCAGGACCAGGTCTGTTAGTAATAGCACCGGACTCACAGGCTGTGTGTCTGTACCGCTCTGAGGACCACCTATCATTGTACACAACTTGCAGTTTACCATAGTGCCTGTGTTGTCTCATTTGATATTCATGGCTGCCGTTTTTATAGAGGTGAGTTCTGAACTTCAGAGAGGTTAAGTAATTTTCTCAGTTACCCAGCTGTAAAGTGTGCCCTCTGATTCTCGACATGGTATCTACTATTTAGCCCTGAGGTGCTGCTCTGTCTATTCTTGACTGGCTCCAAGCCAGCCTTGGCATAAGGTCAAGGCTAACCCTGTGTCTCTGCTTTTGCCAGGATGTCTCTCAGCGACTTCCTGAGACACTATTCCCGCCTGGAGATCTGCAACCTGACCCCCGACACCCTCACCAGTGATTCCTACAAGAAGTGGAAACTCACCAAGATGGATGGGAACTGGAGGCGGGGCTCCACTGCAGGAGGCTGCAGGAACTACCCAAGTAAGGGCTGCTGCCACATGAGGCCCCCAGAGGCCCAGGCAACCCTCCCCCCTCAATAGATGTACTCCTGCCCCACCTGGTAGCCCAGGGAGGCAGCTCCTACTCACTGGGACCCTGGGTTTCAACACCCTTCTCTATTTCCTTAGCCCCATGACCTCCTGCATTCATTTGCCTCCAGAAGACTACCTGTTTCTGTGACCCTCCAGGCCTAGATTCCCTGGCACCCTGCCACACCCACAAAGGCAGAGTTGAATCCCATGTTACCCAAATGAGTTACTTCATCAACCTTAAGCCCAAGCAGCTGAGTCCTGAAGGGGAACCTCACCCCCCAGGGTTCTTGCACATCAGACCCTTGTTGTCCATGACCTGTGTCTGCCTAATTCACTCAGCAAATGTTGAATGGGCCCTACTCAGATAGGGTTAGGATTTCTCTTCTGGGCCAGGCTTTGTCAGTCCCCTCTACTCTTCTTCTTTGATGGTCACCCCTACTTTTCTCCCCCAGACACACACTTAGAAATTGTCTGATCCTGATGACATCAGTCAATTATGGAGCCTACATTGGGTACTAGGAACTGTCCTACAGTATATGTATATTTCCACTTCCTTTAAAATGTCTTGGTTATCATATCTGTCTTTAAGGTGAAGATTCTGAGGCTTAGAGAGGTTAAGTGACTTTCCTGAGGCCACACAGCTTGCTGAGATTTGAACCTAGGCAGTCTGACTGTTGAGTCACTCTTTAAGCACTCTGGTGGCAGATCTTGGTCATATATTGATTCTCCGTTACAAATGAGGAAACTGAGCCTCTTCAGTGGTATATTAGACCCACAGAGCAACTGGTCAGATTGGGATGTGTTGACTCAGTGTCTCTAGATCAAGGGTGCAGTATCAAGTAGCAGTCCCAGATGCTGGAAAGTCCTCTGCCACCCACAAAATTACCTTCCCTAACCACTAGATCAGGGATTGGCAAATACTGTCCAAAGGACCAAACAGTAAACACTTTTGGTTTTGTGGGCCAGTCATTCTCTATGGCATCTCCTTAACTCTACTGTGGAAGCCCCAAAGCAGCCATGCTACAGTGAATGGACACGGCTGTGTGCTGCCAAAAGCTGAAGTTACACAAATAGGCGGCAGCCTGTGAGACCATCTGCTGACCTCTGCACAAGATGATGCCTTTAATTCCACCATCAGAGTTTTATCCCATTAGGGACAGAAAGGTAATCAGCATAATTACTCTTGAAGATGAATAACTCTCAGATCCTTCTTCTGAATGGATTTTGGAAGTGAAGAGGTTACAGACATCAAGGTGATAGCCTAAGAGAAAGGACACAGGCTGAAATCGTGCACAGGTGCCCCGGCCCCTCCACTTAGAGGTAGAGGGTCCTAGCTAGTATGGAGACACTGGAGTCCTCTTACCCAGCCCCCAGGGGTGCCCTCTGACCTCCTCCTCAGAGCTCTGTGTGGGGAAGCAACCACTAGGGGGAGCCACAGCTCTAACCATCCTCCCTTCCAGGGTGACAAAAATTCCCAAGACAAGCCAACTGAAGGGCAAGAGAGAAATACAAAAGAGAGGTCCTAATTTAGGACCCAGTGATATCCAGGCAAGTGCAGGCCATACTCCCTCAGAAGTGCACCTCCACCCATTCCCACCCTGTCACCCTGCCAGGGCTCCATCCTGGTTGCTCTGCTCCTTCCAGCTCCCATCTCCTCCATCCCTCTCCCAGCAGCCCCAGCCTCTGTGCACACCTGGCTAAGGGCTGGGCTCCTCTGCCTCTCTCTGGCTGCAGATACTTTCTGGATGAACCCTCAGTACCTGATCAAGCTGGAGGAGGAGGACGAGGACCAGGAGGATGGGGAGAGCGGCTGCACCTTCCTGGTGGGCCTCATCCAGAAGCATCGGCGGCGTCAGAGGAAAATGGGCGAGGACATGCACACCATTGGCTTTGGCATCTATGAGGTGCGGGCAAAGCAGAGGCAGGGCCCACGACTCTCCTTCCCTTCTTCCTTGGCTCATCTCTGTCCCTTGCCATGGATGGCAGACCCCAGAAGCAGAATTAGGGGTGGAACAGCAGACAGAGGGCTTGGCCAAGCCAAAGTAAAGCCACAGGCCCAGCCAGGCTTACCAGCAGCTCACGTGAAGAAGTCCCTACTGGTGTTCTGTGTCACCAGGGGCTTCCCAGCCCTTCCTGTACCCCTATAACCAGCCTCCTGGGAATTCCACTCTTAAAATAGCCCCTACGTCCCATCTCACATCCCCCAGGCCTGACATTCTGGTTGGACAACAAACTCCAGAGAACAGAGAAGCCTTGAACTGAGAACAGAATATTCTGGGTAACATCAAGAAATATTGTGGAGGCTGGACTGAGCCAACAGGTCCAGCTGGTCAGAGCCCAGCAAAGTTGCTGGCTTGTATTATGGAGGTCTCAGGACAGGAGAACAAATGGTCATTATACTCCCCCCAGGGCCCTGCTGGCTGGAGCCCTGCTCCCCACGACACTCTTGCTGACCACAGGTCCTTCTTCCTTTCCCAGCCAGGTTAAAGAAAAGCCCTGCTCAGATGCAGCCAAAGGGCAACCTCATAACCACCTCTTCCCTTCAGACTGAGTGCCGGGGGCTGAGGCCAGGAGAATGGAGCCAACCTGGGGACCCCTATCTCTCTCCTCACCCCTGGCACTTCTCTGCACCACAGAAAGAATTTTTCACAGTCTCAGGGCAGCAGGGAAGTCTTGAGGGCAGCGTTTTGGTTTGCTGAGGGGAACACAGTGATGCTGGAGCACTCCTCCAGGCTCCTGAAGTGCCCATCCTTCCCTCAGCCCCAGGTCACCATGGCAACCTGAAAATGGCAAGGGAGAGTATTTACACCGTGGGAACTAGCAAATACTACCAGATAGGGCTTCCAACTGACCCCAGTGCCAGTTTCTAGCACATTCTGGTGAACCCTTATCTAGGACAAAGATCTCTGTTCACTCATCACTAGTAACTTGGCTGCTATTGATGGGTCACTGTCATCTACCTTAAAAATGCAATTGGCAGACACCATCAGTTCTAAAAATGCACAGGGTTCCAGACCCCGATGTCTCTGAAATGGAGCTGAGAACTTCAAACCTGGAGCATTGCTCCAGGGAAAACGCAGACAGAATTGTGGCACACAGCTCCCCCCGGACACTTCACGTGTTTGGAAATCCAGTCATGGGCTTTCCGAGTTAGGAAAGACTGGTGATAATTTGTTCCCATTTTAGAGACCAGAGAAGGGAAGTGATTTGCTAAAGACAGACTAGATGTGGCTGATAGGGGCCCAGACTTCCTGTTGCTTCTTCTCATGGGCCTGGCCTGCTTTCCTTGTCTGGAAACCAGGTGTGGGTTTTGCCACAACTAGCCTGTGACCACAGACAGGTCATCTCACACCTCTAGGCCTCTGCTCTATACTTTGGGAATGGTGGAAGGGGCTCATCCACATTCCTGTCATAAGAGGTTTTGATTCTTTCCCAGTGTGGAAGCACTTTGAGTTCCTTGGAAAGCAATCACCATGTTTATTTAGTTGATATGGCTAAAGCTTCAGAGAAACAGGCAGTGAAGGAGACAACAACATGGCGGCCATTTTTATTTGTTGCTTTCCTAGAATCTGAATTCTGTTCCTTTATTTTGCAGGTTCCGGAGGAGGTACGTCTGGCAAGCACCAGCCCCTGTTTCTGGGGGTTCAGGTCCACCAATATGCATGAGGCTTAACCTGCAGAGTTCAAGAAGTGTGGTGAAGCCAGGGAGGGGCTGGCGGCTGGGAAGGATGAGTGCTCACGCCTCCTGCTGAGATGTCTCAGGCTCTGCATCCCACTGGTCTGAGCTCAGGGCAATGTGTCCCAAGAAGTCCCTGGAGGGCCTACTGCCTGCATGTGACCCAGCAGAGCCTGTGTAGGGTTTAGTTCTGGGTGGAAAATCCACAGTCCTCAGACTGCAGGAGGCTTGTCAAGAGTCCTGTGTGGCTCTGGGAACAAGTGGAAGGAGAAAGATGAACAAGGTAGCACAGGGAAGACCAGGACCCAGTTCCCAGGATGCATGACCCTGGACAAGTTACAGCCTTTCTGCACTTCAGTTTCTTTTACAGTGAAACTATTCAGCCATCCACCTCACCAGGCTATTATAGGCATGGATTAAATTATGCCAGAGTGCTTAGTAGGTCCACAAATAACATTAATTGAATTAGATGGGATACACAATAACTGTGTGACTTGAAAGGCCATGGTTATTAAAGTGGACACACAGGGTACCTGGACCCGGCTGCCCTGCACCTTCCCTGGGAATGTGGCATGACCAGAGGACAGGGCTTTCTTGGATGCTGCATGAGCTCTGCCCCAGGTTACTCCTGCTTTAACAGCAGGCCCCCTTCTTGGTCCTTGGTCTTGTCTTTGATTTTATTAGTGTGCCCTATGCCATCTAGAACTGAATCAGATTCCTGCTTTGGGGACTCTAATCCCCCAGAGTCACCTGGAGGAAGGCTGAGGAACTCCTGGGCATGAGTGGCCATAGGGGTTCCTGCTGTTACTGCCTGTGTGGTCATTTGTTGTTTTTAGTAGAAACTCAACTTTTTATCTAAAGGGATTCAGACTTGGTCACTGTGTTCTTTTTATTCCAAGGAGAGAAAATGACATTTATTTGACCCTCCTCTCCCCGCTTCTCTGTGTGTTCATCAGTTAACCGGGCAGACCAACATCCACCTTGGCAAGAAATTCTTCCTGACCACCCGAGCCAGGGAGCGCTCAGACACGTTCATCAACCTCCGGGAGGTGCTCAACCGCTTCAAGCTGCCCCCAGGGGAGTACATCCTCGTGCCCTCCACCTTCGAACCCAACAAGGATGGCGATTTCTGTGTCCGGGTCTTTTCTGAGAAGAAAACTGACTACCAGTAGGTGGTTTGGGCCCTTCTTTCTACCCACCCCTTTCTGTTCCTAGCCGCTGGCCTCTTCACTGCTCTGAATGCTGGTGTCTCTTTCTATAAAATGTGGGGATGGGCATACTGAAGAATTTTTAGTGTTATACTCAGGTAAGCAAAGAAAAAAAACTCCTTAGAATATCTGGCATTGAAAAGGGGTGATTGGAGAGTGACTTGCCAAATTTAATTTCACAGTGGCATTTCTGAATTATCTAGTTGTTACTTTCATCTGAAAGGCCTGCCTATATTAAACCATCTGTGAGCCCAAACCCTTCACCTGGAGAAAGCTGAGCAGTGCTGACACAACCCTTGCTTTCCCGGGCCACCAGCCCACCAGAGCCACCAGGGTGTAAGTGACAATCTCAATGGTCCCCATCTCCAGAACTTTTCCCCACCATAGTTGTAAGGTCTATAGGCCCTTCCCTTCCTCTTCGGACCTTAGCTCTCAGGAACCCTTTTTGGCTAATATCACAGTTCCTGCTGTTGCCCATGTGGCGTCAATGCACAGTGGCTTCTGCCACTTTGACCACTGTCTCAACCGTATATATTCAGTTGGGTACTTGATTGGAAGAGGACAGAAACAAGCTTGGGAAATATAGACTAAAGGAAATCAATTGAAATGCTATGGGGGACTCCAGCAGTGAGGAGAGGCTGGGGGACAGGCTGGGAAAAGCGGCAGCCAAGGATGTGTGCAGGAAGACCTCTGTGACCTTGTGCCCAAAGTCCTCAGACCCCACAGAGTGTGTGCAATGGAGCAGGCCCAGCTCAGCCACGTAGCCTGCTGGCTACTGTAGAGGGAAGAGGGGGGCAGGAGGGAGAAGAGGGGTCTTTACTTCAAGACAACACATGACCCAGACATAATTTCTCACGAGGAAGGGAGAGAAAACAATGCTGGACAGCTGCCAACCAATAAATGTCACTAGAGTGAGGCTGTGGGCTCTCTTCTTTTGCTAAAACTTGCCACAGAGGGAAGAGGCCCTTCCTCTCAACTCAGGATCCTTGGTGGAAGTGTGTTGAGCCATCTCCACTAACAAGGAAATGGGAGCATGACCAATATCATTGGAATGACACTGCTCCTTGTCAAACCGTGTCCCTCCCTGCCAACCACAAGCCACTATCCTAGGGAAGTCCCCTCAGCTCTCTCCAGGATGAGCTCTCTACCTAAGCTGTCTGACTGCCCATTCCCAGGATGTCAATCATATTCCAGATCCCAGATACCAGGAAGTCCCCTTATCCTTTCTTCTGTAAGGAATTGGCCCTGTACACAGGACCCTTGGGAGCGTAGTCTAAAATCCCAGGTACCTAAGGAAGAGCCGCCCCACATGCTCAGCTTCCCTCCCTGTACAGCAGAAGGACCTGGCTCTGTACCCAGGGACTGTGCACAAGATACACTAACCCCTGCCCAGGCTGCAGCTGACCGCATCTGCACCACGACCTCCCCAAACTGATGTGCAACACTTAGGCCGTGGCTTACACAGTATGAGGCTCAGTACAAAGGCCTTACAATGGCAGAGGGTTTCAAATAGACCTTAAAAGCTGTCCTTAAGGCCAGGAGCTGAGTGGATTATCTCGAGTCCCAGCTGTCTCCTACATGGGAAGCCAGTGCTATTTGGTCAAGAACCAAACCTGACAGATCATTTCTATCTCAGTTTCTGCTACTTAGGAGAGGTGTTATCACAGAAACCTGGGGTGCAAAGAAATCCCCTTGCCCACCTCATGCTGGATTTAAATTTGAGCTTTCATTTTAGTGATGATTTAGCACTTCTGTTTTTCCTGCCTTTCATTCCAGTAACACATAATTTCTGTCTATTTCCAGAGTTGTTGATGATGAAATTGAGGCCAACGTTGAAGAGGTACTAGTAATTCCTTAATTCTTCCTACTCTGTCTTGGACATCCAGAGAGCAGGGGAGCAAATACAATGGCAAGGGCTTGGAAGGTCACTTGGACTTTGTGGACACAGGTTGAAACCAAAGATGAAGCTCTGCACTAGGAATCCGGGTCTGCTTCCTGAGCTGGTCAGAGCTGCACTGGGGGGCCCAGAACAGTCAGTCCTTTGTGGGGAGTTCACCTGTGTGTGGTCGGGGGACGGTGCAGAGAAGGATGGATCACCAGTGCTGCACTGAGCAGGGACAGCGCAGCCCCTTCTGGGCCTTACTTTTCTCATCTATAAAATGGACATGTATGATGACAAGATTTCTTAGCTTCCTAGAGTTCTAAGAATGTGATTCAGTGGTAAATCCTGGAGGGTTTCTAAGGATGTAATTTGGGAATTTCAAACAAGGCCCAACTTTAACAAATCCAAGTGGAGGAAGAATATCACAGAGGAAGGGGTTCTCTTCACGTTTCCTGAGGGTCTGAGGTGGCTCTCTAATCTCTTCAGTTGCTGAAGCTCAATGTTCATCTTATGTACTAAGGGGAAACCAAACAATTTCGAAGGGCTTCACAGACTGTGGTCACTAGTTATTGCTGAAATCCTTCTGGAACATTCCAGTCAGTCTTTATAATTCCAAGACACCATTACAGAAAATCATAAAAGGCCACTTGGCTTGGATATTAGATACCTATGGCTGGTTGCAGTGATGCATACCTGTAAGCCCTATGACTTGCAAGGCTGAGGCGGGAGGATGCCAAGTTCAAAGCCAGCCTCAACAACTTAGTGAGGCCCTAAGCAACTTGGTGAGACCCTGTCTCAAAATTTAAAAAGGGCTGGGGATATGGCTCAGTGGTTAAGCACCCCACGGTTCAATCCCTGGTACCAAAAAAAAAAAAAAAAAAAAAAAAGTACCTGTATAAGAAATAACTATAGCTCCTTCCACATAGTTTATATTTCCCCCATCTGTGTTTTAACTAGAAAAAAAATCTTTCGCTAATTCTTCACACTGTCCTTTATCACAATTCCAGCACCCTTAGAATTTGGACCCACAAGAGAAGGGGTAGGGGAGCGGGTGCCGGGTGCCGTGCTGTCTTCTTTGCTCAGAGCCATTGTTTCCCTTTCTGTGCTCACCTTTCAGATAGACGTCAGTGAGGAGGACATTGATGATGGATTCAGGAGGCTGTTTGCTCAGTTGGCAGGGGAGGTAGGTATTGGCCCAAACTCTATGTTCACATAAAGCAAAAGCCTGCATTTGTCCTCAAGGAGATTTCAGTTTAAAGGGAGAGAGGAGACAAACTGAACAAAAGCTAAGAGGAATTGCAAATGTAGCTCACACCTCTTGCCCAGGACCCCTGCCTGCTCCCTGGAGCCTCCATTCTTGTGGTTGTTTGGTCGGTTGGTCCGTGGGTCAGTGGGCTCTCTCTCCTGTGTGTTTTTCCTCCCTTAGCATTCTTGGACTCACCTTGAGCTTGTTTTATTTTTTCCGTTCTATGCCAACTGAGGCGTGAAACTCAGCTCCTTATCCTTGATTTCTAAAAAAAGCATCTCTGTGTGGGGGATATGGAAGGGTTTCAAGTCACAAGGATTCAGGCAACTTACAACAGAGCACTAGACTTCCTGTTCTTAAAATAATTCCTCAGCCATGTAGGCTCACTAAAAAGTTATTCAGCCCTTTCTTCCAATAACACCAAAAGCAAAAATTCTTCCCATTTGGTGAGGAATCTAGCTCTCTCCCCCCAGCATCCACCATCACGCTAATCTAGGCCCCCTCTGCTTAACCGAAGACTCCTTGAAGTCCTAAAAAGTGCCATCTGCTCCACATGTCCCCACCTCCAGCCCCTCACCCCTGGTTTCTCAAGGGAAGGGGAATTCAACTTATTTCCCCACTGATTGAAGCACATGCGTACACACACACCCCATGCCCCGGGACTGGTAAGCTTGGTTTTAAGAGTTGGACTTGACTGTCAGTCACACAAATATGCCTGAGTAAACAGAGGCACCTGAGCCACCTCTGGGGAGCCATAGGGGAGGCACCAGTTGTTGGATACAGCTGGTTTTAACCAGTGTTACAGGAAGCCTGAGTTCTGAGTATTGAAGCATGAAGAAGGAATACCAGAAGAAAGAATAGTATGCAAGAACTAGGTCGGAAAAGACCAGGAACACATACCCTGTGGCAAGGAGATGGTGACCTAGAGCGGTTGTATAGTAAAACACAGGCTGGGGCAGCTACTCCGTGGGGACTGGAAACACTGCACCAGCATCACCTGGGGCTGTTAGAAGTGCAAACCAGACGTAATAAGTCACTTACACCTTTGCCGCACTGTGTTTTACCCAGCTCCCACAGGGAGCCAATAACGATGCTCTGGTCGCATGTCCACAGGACGCAGAGATCTCTGCCTTTGAGTTGCAGACCATCCTGAGAAGAGTTCTGGCAAAGCGTAAGTGTCCCCTCATTGCAAACCCCTTCTCTTCCCCTTCCCCTGTGGACTCAAGAGACACAGGAATTCTGTCTTTTCCACACAATGACAGCTATGGCTAAAGCATCGGTCTCTATTCCTGTGGAGATATTGTTGCCATTCCCATCACCACCATAGAACTGAAGGGAGGAGGATCTGAGTGATATGATAAAAAAAGAACAAAGGTTTTGTGTAGCTGAGTGCAGTGGTGCTCACCTGTAATTCCAGCAACTCAGGAGGTCGAGGCAGGAGAACTGCAAGTCCAAAGCCAGCCTCAGCAGCTTAGCAAGGTCCTAGACAACTTAATGAGACACTGTCTCAAAATAAAAAATAAAAAGGGCTGGGGATGTGGCTCAGTAGTTAAGCGCCCCTAGGTTCAATCCCCAGTACCAAAACAAAACAAAGTTTCCAGGGTCTGGAGATCAAAGATGAAACCTAGGTTTCCTCTACATACTAGTTCTGTGATCTCAACCAAGTTATGTAACCTCTCTGATACCTTTCCTTCTCTACAAAATAGACACATTATGACTTGCCTCTTATGAGTGGTCTTACATGAGGTAACGGTAGAAACAGCCTGGTGCAGAGCCAGCACTTCATAGATGGTAGCTGTTATCATAACTAACCAGTCAGGAAAAGCTGTCAGCCCAGAGAGTTGGAACCAGAAAGCATTCCTGAGTTTTGAATTTTCAGACTGCACTTAGTGATGAATCATGGATATAGTGATGACATCTCATTGATGGGCCAGAATGGAAAAATAAATGGGCCATCTTATACTCAAGGGAAATGGATTACAAAGTCTCATCTTCCCATTCTGTATTTAAATGAGCCTTGTCTAACCAGTTCTTTACTGGGAGAAATGTCACTTCATTTGAGCTAGTAGGTCAAGCAAACGACTTTAAGACTCTGGAAATATCAGCCGTCAGTCCAGGCTAAAGGACTTCCATAAAGAAAGAATAAAAGTCTTAAGAATAAGGTAGAGTCATGATTCTTACAACCTTTTTCAGCTTAGTATTATTTCTTAGGGAAAAAAAATCCAAGGATTGATTGTTTCAACTCCCTCTATGGTTGATCACAAATGGGAAAGAAGAAATACACACAACCCCTACACAGTCAAATTATTAAAAGCCATGTGGCATCAAAAAAACACATATATTGCCATATTCTGAACATCAGCCCCATGGATCATATCCAGATGTCTCATAGACTTCAAGGGTTATAATTCTCTCTGACAGCAGACTAGATGTCCTCTTTGCCTAACCCCATAAAATCAAAGTAAATCATCCTTTTAGAGCCAGAGAAAGGACCAGGAACAGCGGGTCTTCTGTCCCAATGTTTATGCACTTCAGAGACCATATAAACTGTTCCCTGCTCTGTCTCCCCTAAACAAATGGCTGTCTTAGAGCATCTGTGATTCAGAGTGCTCACCCAGGACAGTTGGGGTGGCCAGTGCAGGGCTTTCTAGGCTGGCGCCAGCCTGTAGCCTCCCTCCTCCTATTTGGGAAGAAGAAAAGAAGATGTATTTACCCTTGAGGTTGCCAGGCACAAGTGAGGTCACAAGGCTTTTCAGCTTTGTGGCTGTCATGAGCCCAAGGAGACTGAAGCCTCATTGTTCCTGCACAGATGGAAGGTGGGGAAGAATCAGGCCATCCTTGGTTCAGCCTGCTCCTGGCTGGGGAGCACCATTTGCTCACATGTGCCTATGAGCTCAGGCCCCTCCCCTGCCTTCCCAGGGCCCTGCACACAGGCTTGTGCCCATACTCGAGAAGGGGCCAGTGCCAGGAGTGGCAGTACTGAGACAGGTTAGGTTTCTAGCATTTTTACAAAGGATATAACCCAAAGGTTCCACCTTATGAAGTCTGTGGGGAACCAGAGTCCCATTTGTGGCAAGGGTCTCATACCACCTGCCGACCACCAGTGAAATAGGACCCACCTAGGAGGGCATAGTAGCTCCTGGAGAGCTTCCAGGTCCTCAGGTGTCTCAGCCAACTGGGAACACAGACACTCCACACAGCTGAAGCAGACCACTTCCTCTCACGGGTCACAGCCTGTTAACGAACACGCATGCCCTCTGGGTTTTCCAGCAACCACAGGGGGCTTTCCAGCTGTGTGCACTTAAAGATCCACTCATTTATGCTTCTTTTACTTATTTGGAAAGCACTTGAGCCAGGCATAGTGGTGTGCACCAGGAGTCCCAGCTACTTGGGAGCTGAGGCAGAAGGATCATTTAAGTCTTGTTCTGGACCTATGTGGGCAACATAGGGAGGCCTCATCTCAAAATAATTATGTAAAATCAAAATAACAAGTACCTGTTAAAACACTGTTTGCCCACAGCAAAAAAAAAGAAGAAGAAGAAGTCTGCAGAAAAACATAACACATCCTTTGTTCTGTCCTAGTATGGCAGCCACCTGCACCATGTGACCTTATGAGTAATTTAAATGGCTATGGGAATGGGGGTCACAGAGAAAGGACATTTCCATTTTCATGGAAAGTTCTGTTGGAAAGCACTGCTCCAGAAGATTCTCCTGCACACTCATTTTGTCTTTTCAGGTCAAGATATCAAGTCAGATGGCTTCAGCATCGAGACCTGCAAAATCATGGTTGACATGCTGGATGTATCCTTCAAAGTGATCCACAGACTGGGAGTTTAAAAATCTCACTCCAGAAAGTTCCCAGTGCGTTGCCTTCTCCCTCTTCAAAATGACCAGTTGTGCCTGACTTGTGCAGCTGTTGTGGAACTGTCCTCAGCAGTGAGCTCCCTTCCTAGGGAGCCATGAGAAACCTCAGATGGAGGAAGCTAAAATGCCTCCCCTGTCTGCCTCCCTAGGCTCAGAGTGTGGCCAGCCTGGTTCCAACAATACACCTACCATTCTGTACCCCAGCAGCCTGGGTTTGTTTCCCCAGTGACAGTGTTTCCACTACTGCCCTTAGGAAAATGGTCCCCAAGCATCAAACTTCTGATAGGAATCTATTTTCTTTGGTCAAGATTTTCTTTTAGATCTGTAGACGAGGTCCACCTCCATGAGCATTCTCCTTCCCCTTTGCTCTAGTTCCTTCCTAGGCCACCCACGTGTCCTGGGAGCAGGCTAATCAGGTTCCCCACTTGTTTCCAGCTTAGCGAGCATGATGGTATGGTTTTGTGACATTTCATATAGTACTCTCATGATATGCACCCCCTATGTGCTCCTTTCTCAAAGGGCCTCTTAGAACTACTCCAAATAATGCTCAAAAAGTGTCACAGGCTCAGCCATATGAATATATCTGTATATGATCCTATGGCTTATTTATAGCAAGATCTGAGGCCACCAGGTCAAAACAGTAACAGAGTCAGCAGAAACCAGGAGGTTTCTATCTTGCCTTTCCTCCATCCCTTTACATAGAGGTTTGGCAAAGCAGAAGGTTTTGAAAAGCAGGAGAAGGATACTTCTGCAAAACCTTGTGCTTGTGCTGTGATGACCCTAAGATCCAGATGGGAGGACCAATCTGGTGACACCATGTCCAAATGACAGCAGACTCCAGAAGCTTTCCTTGACTGAAGGCAGTCGGATGGGAGCGGCAAGCTGGGGCTAAAGGAATTCTACATTCTCTGGACGAAGATTCAGAAATACCAAGTAGGCTCCCAGGAGGGTCCCTGAGGAGGCAGGTGGATCTGTGTTAGGGAACACTCTAGGCTTTAAGATACAGCAACTCTTTTGGCGGGGGGAGGAACATTTTCAAGGTGTTGGGACTTCATCTGTAATGGAGGTCAGAATGAGTAAAGACTGGGCTGGACGGGCAGATGGAAAAACAAAACAAGGACTTGCAGGTTAAGTGGCCTATTCCTAGCCTTTTCCTGAGTAGTGACCAGAAATGGGGCCAACTAAAAGCCACCATCAAGGATTTTCTGAAAGGCTATATGGCCCCTTGTAGTTTAGGTTTGTTCAGTTCAAATACTGACAGGAGACAATGACATTTGCCCCTGAGAGCTGGTTAGTTAATTTGATGGGCATATTTACAAGCCTGCTCACAGAGAGAGACAAACACCATTAGCTATTTAAGGTACAGCCATGGACTGTCAAGGCCAAACTAGAGGACTGGAGCTGAAAAAACTTCATTCCACTCTGTACCCCACAGAAGTAATCTGCCACCTGTTTTGCTTTGGGTCATTGCTTTTATAACTGTTTTGTATGTTCCAGAAAATTTACCGGGAAATCGACGTTGACAGGTCTGGTACCATGAATTCCTATGAGATGCGGAAAGCACTAGAAGAAGCAGGTAACACTTCACAATCCATCTCTTTCCCTTTGTTTCTACACCAAGCACTGTAAAGCTTGTTTGGTGAGTTATGACACAAAGTAGGAGCAGGTCGAATACAAACTCATCCTTTTCATTCTCCTCTTAAAGACTAGCTGGTCAAACTAAATGCAGTCCAGAGACTCTGCCTTCGATCCATTCCTGAATCCAGAATTCCTTTGTGCAGCCAGACAGGGCAAATAGGCAGGGCTAGTTCTCAACCAAATTGCCCCCATACCCCTTCTTTCTTGGCAGAGTTGGCTAAGCGGAAATGAAATGTCTCACCTCAAGCCTTCCAAGAAGTCCCTCACAGAACTACACCTCAACAAATAGGACATAAGCTTGGGGTAGACCCGCAGAGTGGGAAACTGGTGTGCCTTGGGCCAAAAATGACAAGAGGCTGTTCTTTCTGTTAACTAGGATATAATGCTGCAGGGGAGATCCCAAATTATATGTTTCCCTCTTGCAGTCCAAGACTGGGATTGGTGCCTTCTCCTGTCAGGGCCCTAGGTTCCTCCTATTATGTTGCTTTATTAGCTGCTAAGAACCTAGGACAACTTGCCACCACAACCACAAACCACCAACAGATTGGCAGAAGAGTTCTGTGCCTTTAATGGCACACCTGCCACTTCTGCTTACACATACACCCTATCCGGCTAGAACTTAGTCACAAGGCCTCAGAGGGCTGCAAAGGAAGTTGGGAAATGTAGTCTTCATGCTAGGCAGCCATAGTTCCACTGAAAATGCCTTTTCTGTGGAAAAAGGAAGAATTAATATTAGTGTACTACAAACAGTTTCTGACACCTACATCAAGGAAGAAAATTGACCTCCAAGCTGATTCAGAGTTAACTAAACAAACATAAAAAGGAAGCATGATTAATCACCTGAAGCAGCCTGATCATGAGGCAAGAAAAATATTATGGAAGGAAGCAGGTAGGACTACAGTGAACAATTTGGAAACAAAGGAAAAAAAGGTGCTACCTTTACAAAGTAAAACCAGTCTCAGGCTGGAGATGTAGCTCAGTAGCAGAACACTTGCCTAGCACATGCACAAGGCCCTGGGTTCAATCCCCAGCAATGAAGAGAAAAAAAATCTCGTAAGGGAGCAAGCAGCCCAGAGACAAAAATAATTGTAGATATAGGTTAAAGTCCCCTCAGTTCCACAACCTGCAGACAAAGCTAAATGGTGTAACAAGTTTATTTGTTCACTTAACTCCAGGTTTCAAGCTGCCCTGTCAACTCCACCAAGTCATCGTTGCTCGGTTTGCAGATGACCAGCTCATCATCGATTTTGATAATTTTGTTCGGTGTTTGGTTCGACTGGAAACACTATTCAGTACGTGAGCATTTGGGGAAAGACTCATTTCAGTTCTCTGTGAATTAAACCAGCCTGCCTTTCACCACAGTGCAGTCACCTGATAATAAAGTTCCCTCTTTATTAGTTTGGGAAAAGAGGGAAGAAATACTTGTGGCAGTCAATGAAATCAGCTGCCAAGAAGGGGAAGTGGGTGATGTGATCTGTTGGCTCACATGCTTTTGACATTTCCTTTTTCCTTCCTCCACAGAGATCTTTAAGCAGCTGGATCCCGAAAATACTGGAGTGATAGAGCTTGACCTCATCTCTGTAAGTTAGCAGCTAATGCCAACCACATTGCTCCTAAGGGGACTTGGGGAAGGCAGGGCCAGAATGGGCTGTTCCTTGGGTGACCTGCTTTTTAAAGTTTTACCTTAAAACTTTTCTAGTCTTTTGGGGATATGCCTCTAAATGGCTAGAAAGTCCCACAATGCATGTTCTTGTTTCTCAACTGCCTGTTGATTCTTTTTTTTTTAAAGAAAGAGGGGACAGAGAGAGAGAAAGAGAAGCAACCTTTATTTAGTTTTTCATGTGACTTTCATTCCTCAGACACTTCGTTGTGTACGTGGTTCTGGGGTTTGAACTCGCGTCCTCGCACTTGCCAGGCAAGCGCCATAACCGCTGAGCCACCGCTCCAGCTCCCTGTTGATTCTCGAGTCCAAGAAAACACACCTGCTCCCTCTTCCCATGAACTGTGACTTGAGCACAGAGCAAGGTTAAACTAAGAAAAGAATAGCTGCTGACCAGTGTGCCTAAGAGAAGGTGCTTCCGTAAAGAAACACTTTGGATGAAAGTTGGACTTTGGGAAGACCTGTCATTTCCAACCAGATCTACTTAAAATACTTTCTAAGAAATTTTTTTTTCTCTACTTTCTCTCCACTACCTTTAAGATAAAACTAACAGTAGTAAATAGATTTGCCATGGATAATTATATACTTTTGCCTGGAACCCCAGCACTGCCCATCTCTGAAACGATCATCAATCCAGATTAAGTTGGTATGTCAGTTTCACAAAAAGCAAAGTGTAAACTGTGCTCTTGCCATCCTGATGACAGCTCCGAGTGAAAGAGCCTTCTGTCATCAGGATGGCTGAAGAAGCTGGGTGAAGTACCCATGTGTTATCATATGGCCACAGTCTACATTTCTCTATACTCAGGGGAACCGAACCTGGTATGGCACAGGCCATAAATGGATGTGGTGAGATGGCCAGTGTTGGGTAGGAGTGGCACTGTTACCAATTGTATCCCCATGAGACAGAGAAGCCAAGTGGTAAGGAGGGTGGGTCTAAGGTGCTGGCAACTCTTTCCTTGAATTTTAAATTGTAGAAGCCAGCAACTAAAATACTGTTTCACTGTGTCATGCATCACGAATCACCTTTATCCAACTGAAAACATAGTTTAGCTGGTTATAAACAACACTAACTTGCTTAAAACTATACATTGTCTAAGACATATCCCTGAGACTGCAAGCTAGACAAGAGTCAATACAGTTGTGATGTGAAGCATGCCACGTGTTAGGTTCTGGAAACTTCTAGCTGCTTTCTCATTCTTGCTGGATATCCGATTCCACCTGTTTTCTCCACCCTGCACGCATGTTCAGGTCTGCCTCTCAGTTTGTTCCTTCCTCATCTCCTCTGAGAAGAAGCACTTATCCACCTGGCTTTCTCCCATCTTCAAGAGATTCCTAGGGATCCCTGCATCCAGTAGTCTTTGCCAAAGAGGAACTGTGTCCAAGAAACCTCCCTTCAGTTTGCAATAATTTTCAACCTTGGCTGCAAGTTAGGTCACCAAGGGGCTTTGGAAAAGGCCTGATGACTAGGTGTATCCCAGGCCATATCATTCCGTTATAGACCCAAGATTGAAAACCACTGGTTTCTGGAAATCTGCCTCCTAAACTAACATCTAATGTGAAAATGCTAGTAGCATGTTTGAATTTCACTCTTAATGTATTCAGTCAATTCTACAGTGACCATCTGATTCAAGTCACAGTTTACCTACCTGTACAAAGTGAGATTCAAGAGGTTAGGTAGAAAACAATGTGAGTTAGTACACTGATATTTTAGTCCTCGTTCAACTTTTCTGGTATAACAGTCTTCCACAATAATCCAAAAAGTGCTTAAATAGTCTTTAAGTTTAAAATGCTCACTGAAATAATTTGCTTTTCTTCTTTTCACAGTGGCTCTGTTTTTCAGTACTTTGAAGTTGTAACTAATCTGCCTGAAGATTTCTCATGGAAAAAAAAAAATCAGCCAAGGACTAAACTTCCAGACAAAAATTTTGTATCTGGACCTTGAAATTATGGGAACATTTACTTAAACTGATGATTGTAGCTGAAAATAATATTTGAGATAGCAAAAACTTTCACATATCAAAGTACAAGATTTGCATATCATTATACTAAATGTGAGTCACTTAACCCTTGGTAAGCTGAAGGAAAGCTTTAAACCTGTAAATAGTATACACTTTTTACTTTTACACACTTTCCTGTTCATAGCAATATTAAATCAGGAAGAAATGCAGCTGAGCAAACATTAAGTCAGTCTCAAAGGCCACAGGGCCCTTGTTGGAAATATTTAAAGCAACTTCAAGTTTTAAAATGCAACTATGGCATCTACCAAATAGCAACACCGGGGCTACTATTTTTCCCTTGGGCAGACAGGGTAGGATGCATCATGAAGTAGTATTTGTTGTCAAGGTATCTAAAGAATCAATCCAGGAGAGAAAGCTTTCCATCATTTGGGTTAAACAAGATACAGATTTTTTTTTTTTTTTTTACATTATTGATTGGTAACAGTGAATTGTTCTCAAACTCAAGACCTTAAGCATACTTGGCCTTAAGAATTTAATCTTATAAATAATGAAGGGATTCTACTCATGAGCATCTGAAGCAGTGTGCCAAAACCACGTATCCAGTCTGCAAACTGGTGATAAAGGACACAACAAGCCGTTGGTCACCTCAAAACTACACGTACTTCATCGCCACTAGTATGTGCACAGGGTTAGGGAAGGTCACTGCTGAGCTCTTGTGGAAATGACATAAGCTGGTTTCCTGGCTTAGTCTCGGGAAAATGTTAGCAACATTATAAAAATATTGCCTTGTTGCCTTATCGCCTTACAAACGTACTGGTAAATAAAGAGCTGTCTCAAGCAGTCACACCATGCTGTTTTTTCCTCCTGGAGGGTGGCCCAGAGGGATGGTTTATAAGCACACACAATTATAGCTTATTGCTGCCTTTTCTTTTTTTGGAACTGGAGATTGAACACAGAGGTGCTTAACCACTGAGGCATATCCCCAGATATCGCCCCCCCCCTTTTTTTTTAATTTTGAGACAGAGTCTTCCTAAGTTGCTGAGACTGGCTTCCAAATTGCAATCCTCCTGCCTCAGCCTCCCAAGTTGCTGGGATTACAGGTGTGGGCCACCACGTCTGACTTGTTTCTATTTTTTTTTTTTTTTTAAGAGAGAAAGGCAGTGAGAGAGAAAGGCAGAGAGAATCAATTTTTATTGAGTTTTTCACATGGCTTTCGTTGCTCACTTAGTTGTGTACGTGGGTTGCTGGGGTTTGAACCCGTGTACTTGCGCATGCTAGGCAAGCGCCCTAACCGCTAAGCCACTGCTCCAGCCCCTGACTTGCTTCTATTTTAATAAAGAATGCTATTTCTATAAATCACATATTGAGAAGCCATCTTATCTGTAATTAAAATTGAATTGTGGAAATATACAATATTTTTAAAATCTAGTTCAGAAATTTGACCATGAAGGACAGCTCTAACTTCTACTGGTTACAGGGCTCTTTTAAGAACACAGACTTGTGTACCTTCTAGGAAGTTCCCTGCATTAGCTGCCAGCTCTGTGTTACTTTGGTCTCACTGGTGTAGGAAGGTGATAAACTAAGTAGATTACATCACTGGTTAGCTGTCACTGATCCTTGAGGAAGCCTACAAAATGGGAAAGATGCAAGATGACTCAACAGGCAAATGCCATCTAAGGCTGCCTGAAAAGATTAGGAGATGGATTTCCCAAAGAATTCAATTTGAACGATCCGAAGGTCTTCCTACTTGCTGAGTGGATCTTGCTGGCCCAGGGGAGGATGGAAAACATGGATGCAGAGTAATCACAGTCCAATGGGGTGTATGATTTTTCTTTTAGCGGGACAGGTTTCAGGATAGAGATTGTAGTTTGCAGGACCCCAAAGCCCACACTGGTGTAAGTGGAAGGGAGAGACAGGAGGCATTTCCTTTAATGCTCTGGGAAAGGAGGGATCTTCTGACTGTACAGAGTGGGGCAGAGGAGCAGCCAATCAGCAGGGGCTGCTACAGACCTGCACTACTGTGCTGGGGAACATGACCCTCCCACTGTACTTCTCATCTGGAAAGCTGACCCAGTTGACAACTTTACTATTTTAGCTGCAATAGAAGAGCTAAGGTTTAAAAAAGGAATAGGGCATATGCTCATCACGGCCAATTTAGAAAAGACTAAAAAGGGGAGCAAAATGACTAAGCATTCTGAGTTTTCTCACAATATTTATCAATGCCTATTATACAGGGGAAAAATTATAGATAACGCAAACTTCCCTTTCCGACCCAGTATAAACTCACTCTAAATTAAACCAGCAGGAATTCCCACCCTGAATCTCTGAATTACAATGTCAGGCCCATGGCCTCTCCATTAACTAGACACGTTTGTCAGCTAAGAGAATAAATTACAGTGGAGCATTATGCAGCCTTAAAACCCCTGTTAATACTTACCATGCAGTGTCAAGCATAATATAGAACTGCTTAAAAACAGTATGCTCTCAACTATTCCGAGAGAAAAAAAATCAAAGATAAGACTACAAAGAAATATATCCAAGTGTAACAGTACCTTTAGAGTGGACTCCCCCACCCATGACCTTTTTCTATACTATGAAATATTTTAAAAAGCTCTGATATAAGGATATTTTAATAAAACAGAAGCTAAAAACAAGAAACGAAGAGTAAAATGGGTGTTCTAAATTTAGGATTAAGGAAAACAGATCATCATCACTTAGTTTTCATAGATTCCCTTTCATGCATTTGCATAACTGTTTAGTTTACCTAGCCTTTCATTTATAGTACTCGGTACGGGTTTCTCTGAGGTATACATGAGATAGGTGGACTCTCAGACCCACCAAACCTTGGTAGATGGAGACCCAGATCTATAAGCGTGATCAGCCATGCTTGTCCCTTTCATTAGATGAACAAAACCTCCAGTGTATGCTTATACCAGATCAACTAGAACAAAAACATAATAAATTTAAATGTCCCCAGATTAAAAAACCTACACAACACAATGTGCTCACAACTGACTTATGGCTAGACTGCTTAATCAAAATACTCTGAACCCCAAATAACAAATGATTGACATGTGATTTGACTTTCACAAAAACTTCCCTGAGGGCCTGTACATTTCTTCCTAGGAAAATCAAATTTATAGTCAGAGCTCAAACCTAGGCACTCATCTTCTCAAGAGATAAGGGGCACCCACACCCTACTTTTAAAGTGTGACACCTTTGTTCTCTTAATAAATTGTTGCTTCTGCCCTGCTTTTGACACATTCTGAAATTCTTTTCAGCAGCTTAAATCAAGAACCTGTCTGGGTCAAATTGAGGTTCCCCTGCCCCCTTGAAGGGACTCCTCAGATTCCTGTCTAGTGACATGCAGAGGCAATGGCATTAAATTCCATTACACCTATCAGGAAAACAAAGCTCAGGGAGTTCAAGTGTCCCAGAAAAGGTCATTTGATGGATTAGTTAAGTCCAACAGCCCAGTTCTAGAATCCATGTTGAATTTATTTCCTGTTGATACAGCAGCATTTAACAAAAATTAAGTGCCTTTAAAAATACATATTAGGGTGGTTGGAGCAGTGGCTCAGCGGTTACGGCTCTTGCCTGGCATGCATAAGATGTGGGTTCAAACCCCAGCACCATGTACACAACAAAGTGTCGGAGCAACAAAAGCCACCTGAAAAACTAAATAAAATTGATTCTCTTTCCCTCTCTCTAAAAAAAAAAAAAAAATTACAGGTTGGAGCAGTGGCTCAGTGGTTAAGGTGCTTGCCTGGCATGTGCAAGTATACAAATTCAAACCCCAGCACCACATACACAATGAAGTGTTGGAGCAACAAGGGCCACATGAAAAAATAAAATTCTCTGTCCCTCTCTCCTTATTAAAAAAAAAAAAAAAAAGGTACGAATCATTGCAGTCTAAGTCTGAAGCCCAACATCAATCCCATCAATGCTTTCTTTCTGGAGGGATGATTCATTTCCTGGCAGGGTCACAGAGGTTTAAGTCCAGTTCCTTGTGGCTGAAGGACCGAGGGCTAATTTTTCTTGCTTTCAATCAGGGCATTTTGTCAAGTTTCCACCTCCCTAACTAGTGACCCTCTTATCTTCCAAGTCAGTAGGGGCAAAATCCGTCCTTTCACACTCCAAGTCTTGCTGGCCTCCCCTCTGCCTCGGTGCTCCCACCTTTCTCTCCCACTTTTGATGGGTTCATGTGATTACACGGCCCACCTGGATAATTCAGGCTAATTGCTCGATTTTAAGGTTAGATGATTAATAAACTTATTTAAATCTGAAAAGTCCCTCACGATAGTACCTAGGTTCATATTGGATTGAATCACCTGGTGACTGGGATACTGGGGGAGGGGCAGCATCTTAAATTTTGCCTATCATGCATGTTTTAGCAGTTTAGTTCACATTGTCATTCTTTCTTCATTTCTCTGAAAGATATGTATACATGTGGCTTTCCTTAACAATTCCTTGTAAGAATATAGTTACTCATAAAAAAAGAATTAGGGAAAATGATCAGTTTTTCAATTGTGTCTTCTATTAAATTACAGTTCCACTCACTGAGTACAGTGGAACATCTCTGTAATTCCTGAGACTCAGGAGGCTGAGGCAGGAGGATTGCAAGTTCGAGGCCAGTCTTGCAATTTAGCAAGGCCCTAAACAATTACTTTAGTGAGACCTTGTCTCAAAATAAAAAATAAAAAGGGGTGTGGATGTACTTCAGTGGTAGAGCAACCCAAGGTTTAATCCTTAGTACCACAAAAATGTGTGTGTGCATGTGTGTGTGTATAAAATCTCCACCAAGCAAAATGGTTTCCGAAACAATTCATGTACTTGGTAACATATTAATAAAACATATTCTATAAAGAAAGTGAAATAAATGAGGACACTAAAACAGCCTATCAGAGGCTCCAGGTAAAAGGTTACATATAGGTTTCTATCACCTTGATTTCTATATCAAAGAACATCCAAACCTGAAATGCAAAACAGGTTTCTGTAAACAAAAAAATAATTCTTACATTAATCATATGTCTGGTACATTATATTATGGTACATATATATTTACATTAAGTAGTTTGTTATTTTTCAGTTGGATAAGAGAGATTGCAATTACTTGTGACCTTTAAATGAAGTTGTTTAGGACTTTAAAAATGAAAACCAGTAAAACAGCTTAGAGTCAAAAAGTTTAATTTTATTACAATTGTTGTTAAAGTTAGCTATGATCTTGACAAATATTATGAGTCTGTCTATACAAGTTTCTAATTTCCAAGGTACAAAAGACAATAAATATAGATCCATATTTACCCTAAAAATAAGATCCTAAATCTAATTCAAATTAGGTAGTGTATTTTTAATATTTTAAATCTATGTATAATTCTTAAGATGCTAGAACAACTCATACACAATAAACTTATTGCTCAGTGACAACCAACTAGCACTTCTTTGCTGACAATATACAAGCGTCTGGCCCTCACCCACGTCCAAGGCCTGCTGGTGTAGGAGGATCGGGGATGGTGCCGTGACAGCACTGGTCCTTTTGGCAGGAGGACCGTATACAACAGTCCTCATGAAGCTGGACAGGAAGGTGATTTTCCAAAAGCCCAACGAATGGTCCTCTTTCGTGCAGAAAACAGGATTGTCGCTGTGTCTTCCTGAGTGTTCCATGGAGCAGCTGTGCCCGGCACAGCATGGTCTGCTTACTTACAAGCTCCATCTCCTCATGCTGAGTGTCCCTCACTAGCAGTGAATTCTTCAATCCTTCATTTTCTTTCAGAGCACATTCTTCATTGCTTTCAAGCTACACTGTCATTAAAATAAGTCTTGTGAAATTTTTGCCAGAAACAATTGTATTATTTCTTCATGGTGATAATTGAGATAAATTCTTCATTAATTAAAATTCTGTCAAGTTTCAAGCCAAGCTCCTTTGTCGTGGTTTAATTCTTGGGTATAGCTGTAAGAGAGTTTAAAGAATATTTACATATAGCACACGTGTGTGGGAGTACGGCAAAATTTTAAGAAACGCTGGAAGAGCAGAACAAACATGACAGGAAGGAAATCAAACTAAGCACAGATGTGCACAAGGTTCACATTTAGCAATGTTCTCAGCAGCCACTCTGTAAAAGACATTTGAAGGCCACAAGGGTCCACCAACTGTGACAATACCATAGAGTAATAAAAGCCCACACCAGCTCTAGGCATTAACTCAATTTGTAATTTGTTGAACTGTAAATCAAGTCTGAGGAAGACAAACTGCAGAAAGGGGTGTGCAGTATGTTACAGACTGCAACGTTTTGAGCTTTCACTACTACGGAAGAAAGACGAGTGATTAAAGGGTCTTTTAATTGTATTCACAGTGGATAAAACATTGTTTCAGGGGTCTTGAGACTGTCAAGAACAAAATGCCACAAATTCTACAGATTTAGTAAAGGATAGGTGGAGTGCTCTGCTGCAGAATTTTGTGTTTTCTAAAACAAGAGCTGAGAGTGCAGGCTGCAAGGTCCTATCTTGAAGCCCACAGCAAGTTAAACCAGTGATTCAACTGACAAACTAAACAAAACCTCTTCTCTCCAGGACAACAGAAAAACAGGTTTACTTACAGTATCAGACTTCCAGCCCAAACAGAAAACTGTTATACTCAGGATGATCTTTCTTGTCTGGGAAAAGGTAGTCAGGCAATATAATTTTCTAGACTCAAAGCTGAGCCTCTGACTAAAAACAACCAACATTTATACACTTTCTTTCTCTTTTTTTTAATATCAAAAGAAACCAAAAAAATTGTGCAAAGGACACTTCTAACCAGAAAAGATTTCCAAAGGACTAAGAATATTTGAATTCGGAAGGTAAAACAAAAATCTTCAGTTAGGTCCATTAATTTCACAACCTTCTGAAGCTATGCACAAGGCTCATTTTTAACGAGTCTTTGAACTGCTCCACACTTGGTAACAAATTCTCCCCCCACCACACAGGACTTTTTGGTAGAAAATTAAATTAATCCAAGGGGTGTGTTGTACAACATGATGACGATGGTTAACAATAATGTACATTAAGCTTGAAAATTGCTAAAAAAAAAATTTAATCTCTACACACAAAAAAAATGTTAACTGCCTGAGGTAAGTAATACATGTTAGTTTGATTTAGCCATTCCACAATGTATACATATTTTTAAAGGCCATGTTCTACATAAAATACACACACACACAAATTATTTGTCAAATTAAAGAGATAAAAAAGCAAAAGTTAAATAAGCACCTAGTTCTAAGAGATAATTCCCTGATAAGAAACTACAAAATGCAAATCATGCTTATTGACTGTTGCTTTATTAGGCAAAGTGGGAACAAGCAAGAGACTGACTTCTCTGGGGCTAAAGACTTTTCAGAAGCAAATGAGGGTGCTAGCAGGAGAACAATCTTTCTACTTGTACTTTCCTTTGGTAATTTGAAAGCTTTTTTACAGGGCTCCACGGTCTAATTTTTTTTTTTAACTTTCATAATTCTTTATAATCTGTATTATAAACTCCCAAAAGTTTATGTCATGATAAATGTGGTCCTGGGAAGGTTGCATTTCAGATATTTCAAGTCATTTTTTGCCCATTAGACAAGCAACTGCAGGGAAGGGACAGTGGTCAGAATCTAGAGAGCCATGTCCTGTGATGGAGTCATTTCAAGGAACTTCATGGAGGGAACCCCCAGTCACGGAACACATGAGAAAGAATCCTGCTCATGGCTTGGATGCCAAAGTAGGAGGCTCAATGTAGGTAGAGACCATGTCTGTCTGGCACTTGATAAAAATACCTACTTTTCCCACTGCTCTGTACCTGATCCTGTGCGATCCTCACAACAGTCTTAGGAGGTAGGTTTCTCCAGCCTCCCCACCTTCCTTCCACCACTCAGTTACTCAGATAATGAGTGCTCCAGGTAGACCTCAAGTGACACTGAGCCAGAGCCTGTGAAAGAGGGCTCAATGCAAAGTTTTGAAGCATGTCATTCTAGTTTTCTCTGCCCAACATAAATATGCTCCCAAGCACGATAGGAATCATGGAAAACGTGGCTAAAAGTCTAAATCTAAGACTATCCAAAATTTAGAATTCCATGTGTTATTAACAAATGGCAGAAAGGTACACGATATCCAACAACACAGTTTTTGCAAAGCCCTTCTCTGGCACACATAAAAACATGGTAAGTATTAGAATAACTTACCCCCAGCAAGTTGCGTGGAACATAGCCCTCCTTATCATTGAGGCGCGCCCACCACCATTCAATTTCCTCCTCGTCTTCCCTGCGGATGATTGTCATGCAGTCTCCTTCTTTCATGGGCAGTTCATCATCATTCTGAGGTTCATAATCCCAAAGTGCATAAATGACTCCTTTATTCATTATGCCCATTTTTTCTTGAACCCCTACAATCATGACAGAAAGATACAGCACAGGTTAATCACTCAGAGTACACCATCTGAAGAACTTTTCTCTATAATGAAACAAAATGGGAAGAAATGGGCACTGACGGAATGTCAGAACTACCACATCAAATGATCAATAAATAAATTCTGCATGGTTGCAGAAAAGAATGGACCAGTGGCATATATAACAGACAAAAAATAAACTATCATATATCTAAAACAGCTCTCAAAACTAGTACCTTATAAGCATCTCTCAAAACTGGTCTTGCATAGAAAACAAACCTTTTGTCAACCCAGGAACGAAAAAAAGAACTGCTCAGATCCAGGCAAAAAGTAAATAATATGCTTGTCACGTTTCAGCATATTTCTAAATGTAATGACCAAGGATCTCTGAAAACATCACTTCATTCTTTGCCTGAAGCCCAGAGCAGACAGATAAAAAAGATCAGAAGTGCTTATCTATTATAGTGGTCTCTAGGGGCTGAAGCGGTGGCTCAGCAGTTACATGCTCGCCTGGCATGTGTGAGAATGCAAGTTCAAACCCCAGCACCCATACGCAGCGAGGTCTCGGAGCAACGAAAGCCACATCAAAAACTAGATAAAATTGATTCTCTCTCACTGTCCCTCTCTCTTTAAAAAATATAAATAAAATAAAATAAAATAGGGGCTGGAGTGGTGGCTCAGCGGTTACAGTGCTTGCCTGGCATGCGCGAGGACGCGAGTTCAAACCCCAGCACCATGTACACAATGAAGTCTCCAAGCAACAAGGGCTGTGTGAAAAAAACTAAATAAAACTGATTCTGTCTTTCTCTCTCTCTCTCTCTCACTGTCCCTCTCTTTAAAAAAATAAAAATAAAAAAATTTAAAAAAAATTTTTTTAAATAAAATAAAATAAAAATAAAGTGGTTTCTACCAATTACCAAATGGGCACAGAGAAAAAAAAAAAAAAACCAACATTATCAAGTATGTTAGAATGCAGACATGTGACGCTTCAGCCATGATATGAAAGTGTACAGACAGCTCCAAAATAGTGAAAATCAGAATTCTGAAAGATGCTGAAGACCATAAACTGGGGAGTGAAAAAAATCTTCAGAAGCCCACTTTTCACCAGTTCATAAGCAATTTGCAAATTAAATTTTTCTTTTCTCCATTTATATTATACCTTCCTATCCTAAAGACAACACTAGTAACAAATAATCACCATTGAACAACACCCAATAGAAAGAAAAAAAAAAAGAACTGGATAAGGTTCTCAAAAACTCAATTATTATTTTCATTTTTATCTATCTTACAATATCAGGAAAATATGTGCTTGCTTTTGAATAGACTGTGTGATAGGCTTTGGATAAAAGGTGTCCCCCCAAAGCTCAATATGTAAGATAATGCAGAGGTAAAAATTATATGAGAGCCTTAACCCAATCAGTGAGTTAATCCTGATTAACTGGCATCTAAAATCAGGTAGGGTGTGGCTAGAGAAGGTGGGTCATTGAGGGTGTCCCTTTGGAATATATATATTTTATATCTGGCATGGAGTTTCTCTGTCTCTGCTTCCTGGAGCCATGCCTTGACCTGCTTTCCTCTGCCACACTCTTTCACCATGATGTTCAGCCTCATTCTGAGCCCTCCTAATGACTAACACCTCTGAAACCATGACCCCCTCCCGCCAAATAACTTTTCTCCTAAAATTGCTCTTGTTGGGTCTTTTAGTCATAACATGCTGACTAAAACAGAGTGTGAGCACTAAGCTACTAAATTTTTATAAGCATAACATTCCTGTATCAGTATAATGTAGAATAAAGAAACAAGAAATTCAACTGTTCTTTTCCACAAGAAGGCTCTGTGAATATAAAGGCTCAGGTAAATTTCCAACTTTTCCCCTATTTAACACATAAAGTACAACAAAACAACAAAACCTGATATAGCTATAATCTCAGGGGTTTTGTGTTGTTGTTTTGTTTTTTAAAGAGTGAGAGAGAGAAAAAGAGAATCAGTTTTATTTAGTTTTTCATGTAGTTTTTGTTGCTCCAACACTTCATTGTGTACGTGGTGCTGGGGTTCAAATCTGCATCCTCATGCATGCCAGGCAAGCACCATAACCACTAAGCTACCATTCCAGCCCCAAATCTCATAAAGCTTTAAAGCTGACCATATGTTATCCATTTGGGACAGGAATGACAAAAGATGGCTAGGAGAGAAATTCTGAATACTTTAATATTAAATGCTCAAAATAACAGCTTGAATCCCAGTTTCCAAGAAATCATTAGTGGAAAAATTTTCTCATTACTTTGCTATTACCAGATTAAGAGTTACAAATGAGTTTTGAGGGGCATCAAAACATGCTCAATGTTATTAGTAATCTTGGAAATGCATACTAAAGCCACCATGAAAACCCATTCCAAATCCACCAAGGGTCTAACAACATGGAGCACTAAAGGAACCCTGTGCTAGATATGTGAAACTGTGGTTCCATCTGTAGACATAAACTAGAAAACACAAGTATAAAAACAGGAAAGAAAGAGCTGGGGGTGTACTTCAGTGACAGAGCCTGTACTTAGCACATACAAAGCCCTGGGTTTAATCCCCAGCACTAAAGCAAACAAATAAATTTTAAAAACCAAGAAAGGAGCCCACATGTCCTTCAAAAGTAGAATGGAAAGTTAAACTGTGATTTAAAATCGTAAAATAGAATAGTATGACTGATTGAAAAAAAAATAATACACAAATGAATCTCAAAAACAATGTTTAAAGAAAAAATCAGCAAAACAATTTACTTTATACTAAAAAACAGGCAAAACTAAAAACACTTCATAGGCTTCACACACAAAAAGACATAACTATTTTTTTAAAAACAAAGAATGCAAAATTTCCAGAGAATTGTCACTACAGGTATACAAAGGAGCCACATCAAGGAGGTACAGAGGATGTCAGAGAGTGTTCTGATTCCTAGGCCAGGGACACAGGTATCCACTACATTCAATCTGTTATCATTAAACTCCATGCTGTGACATAAGCATTCATGGTAGCCATGATATATACTTCATAAATTTAAAACAATCCCTGACCAAATGGCTCTCATGTTTTAAAAAAGCATTTTGACTAATTATAGTCAAGATGACCAATAAAAGTGATATGGCAAAATGCATGTTAATATATGAATTTTAAAATGTTAATATATCAAAATATTCTATGGTCCAGGGGCTGGAGCGGTGGCTCAGCGGTTATGGTACTTGCCCAGCATGCGCAAGCACACGAGTTCAAGCCCCAGCACCACATACACAACAAAATCTCGCAGCAACGAAAGCCATGTGAAAAACTAAATAAAATTGATTCATTCTCTCTGTGTCCCTCTCTCTTTAAAAAGGAAAAAAAATATTCCATGGTCCAGAGTTCAAAACATAAACAAAAGTAATCAGGAGCATCAACAATAAAAATTAAGCCAGCTGCAATAGCACACACCTGTAATCCCAGTAACTCAAAAGGCCAAGGCAGCAGGATTTCAAGCTTGAGGCCAACCTCAACAATTGAATGAGACCTTGTCTCAAAATTAACAATAAAAAGGGCTGTGGTTGTAGCTGAGTGATAGAGCATACCTGGTTCAATTCCCATTATCATACGCACGTTAAAAAAACAACAACAACAAAAAAACCCTAACAGCTGAGGGGCCAGGGATGTGGATCACTGGTAAAGCACTTGCATAGAATGAACAAGGCCCTAGGTTTCATCCCCAGCACCACAAAAAATGAAATGACATGACATGAAATAAAAGAAAGAGGAAAACCCTAACAATTGAGGTCTAGGGTTCTCACTGACCTCTTTTTTTAAGAAATTTAGTTATAAAAAAAAATTTAGTTATTGTACAATCAAAAATGCATATAAAGTAACAATAATATGTATATATTCTTAAATCAGAATTACCCCCTAAATCCCTATTGTTCCTCCCTATCCCCTCCCCGACCTGCCCTCTCCCAGCTCTTTCCCGAATCATATCTATGATTGCTCTAGATTATGTGTTGCAGTGCCTTTGCTGGGTCTAATACATGACACTGACTACATTTCACACAGGCCTGGGTTTAGCTCCAGCCTCCACAAATGAGTGAAAACAATCGACCCTTGACTTTCTGGGTTTGGCTAACTTTGCTTGGCATGATTTCTTCCATCACCATCCATTTACCTTCAAAGGCTGCAATTTCATTGTTTCTAACTGCCGAGTAGAACTCCATGGTATATATATACCACAGTTTTTGGATCCATTCATCCAGTGAGGGGCACCTGGGTTGGTTCCATAATTTAGCTATTGTACATTGAGCTGTTATGAACACAGATTTTGCTTTGTCACTGTAATGTGCTAATTCTAACTCCTCTGGAAAAATATCCAGGAGAGGGATAGCTGGATCATATGTTGGGTCCATCCCTAATTTTTTGAGGATTCTCCACACTGCTTTCCAGAGGGGCTGTACCAGTCTGCAATTCCACCAACAGTGTGCTAGTGTTCCTATCTCCCCACAACCCCTTCAGCATCTGTAATTGTTTATATTCTTCATTTTTGCCAACCTGACAGGAGTGAGGTGAAATCTTAATGTAGTTTTGATTTGCATTTCTCTGATTACTAGTGATCTAGAACACTTTCTCATGTGTTTCCCCTCTTTCTTCTCGCCAAAGAGTCTGAAAATAAACAGACACCAAGGGAAAGTCATCAAGCAGAGAAGGCAGAGGCATATGTCTTTAACCTCATGGGTCTCTCAGTCAACAGGCAATGCAGCTTAGGAGAGGATGGGTGGTATGAAATCCTGAGACCTCCTTATTTGTCTGTTTTCCCTTCTTCCAATTCCTCGTAAGCCACAAAGAGAAAAATTAACCTCAATGACATCTTTGTAAGGTAAAAAATGGCATCCATCTAAAACTTCAAGTCCATTTTTCTTTAAGTACAGATCTGATGCTGGCAATTAGACTCAAAATCAAGAAAACAAAAAGCAAAGTTCCAAAATATGTGCTTCCTTTATTTTATTTAATGAGAAGTTTATTTGCAGGGCCATTTGGATTCTTGAGTCAATGCTGTATTTCTCATGATCATCTTGGAAGGAGGCGGGTTCTGTTCACTTATTTGTGAAGACACACTATCACTTGCTAAGGGTAAAAGCCTTAACAGGATCTTTTGATGGTCAAAGCCCTTTAATACACCACCAGATTAGAAGTTACATCACTGACTTGGGTAGCTGAAGATGTCCCTGACAATAGCTTTTTCCAGGAATATAGACAGAACTTTATTATTTGTGACCCAAGCTGTCCTATTTTCAGTGCCCAAGACCATGTATAACAAAAGATTTTTCCAAATGATAAAAACATTTATTGAATTAAACCTTAGAGATAGAGAGGCAAATAAACACAGTAATCAACACGCTTGACTCCACTGGCTACATACCATAAAGAAACTGAGAGCACTGTGTGTAGCCTTCCTCCATCTCCTCACACTTGTCTGCAGCGGTCTGCATGTCACTGTAGGTCATGGCGAACACAGCAGCTCCTGACTCTACCAAAAACTTACACACCTGGACATTGTTACATGAGGCAGCACAATGCAATGGGGTCCTGTGAAGTAAAACACAGCAAGGGCTAGAGACATGCTTCTAAATTGAAAGATACCTGCTCTGCTAAGATAGCTGTATGAAAAGCTCTTGAGTCTCTCATCTACCAAACCCTTTCTTCCAAAAAACCTGAAATAGTTTTTTAAAATCAGTTCAACACAGATGATGGAACCCATCAAAGAATCACCCGCAAAGGAAACACCAGAGTAATGGACCACAACAAAGCTAAGAGCTAAGCAACGGGTGAGACGATGAAAGGAAATGAAATCTGTACAATAATCTAACAAGAACAGGATAAAATGTATTTCCTTCCATGTCTGGATCCCCCACTCTGGTTACTTCTGCCAGAGTAGAGGACCTACCAATCCTTAAATTACAGGCCTTCATGCAAAACATGTGCAGTGTTTTTTAAAAAGAGAGAGAGAGAGAAAGAGAGAGTGTGTGAATGTGTGTGTGTGTGTGTGTGTGTGAGAGAGAGAGAGAGAGAATCAATTTTATTTAGTTTTTCATGTAGCTTTTGTTGCTCTGACATTTGGTTGTGTATGTGATGCTGGGGTTCGAAGTCATGTCCTCCTGCATGCCAGGCAAGTGCCAGAACCTCTGAGCCACTGCTGCAGCCCAAATATGTGCCTTTAAATAACGCTTTATCACCATTAAGTTTGAAGGAACCAAGTTGCACATAAGTTACCATCATAGTATTTTTAAAAACTCATGAAATCTTTAATTGAATACTTATTGGGGGCTGGAGGTAAATAACAAAGTGTTGGAGCAATGGAGGCCAATGAAAAACTTAATATAATTGATTCTCTCCTTCCTCTAAAAAAAAAGGAAAGAAAAGAAAATACTTGTTGGGTGGAGTAGTGGGGGAAGAGGTGGGAGGGGGAGAAAAAAATTAATGTTCTGGACAATAAATGTCAAGTCGGACACTAAAAGCAAAATTTAAAAAAATATCAAAACAAAAAATACTTGTTAACTCAGACTAGGAACATGATTGTAAAACACACATTTTGATCTATTTTGGATAAGTAATTAGCAGGAACTTATCACTAACATTAAAGAGAATCTTCTCCAGC
>PVKS010006783.1:40376-76524 GCA_004027875.1 Aplodontia rufa | reverse complement strand
TAGGAGTCTGGAGATTGGGAAGATGGGGGAACCATCCCAGAAGCCGATGCCACTCCTCCTCGAGCTACCCATTTAACGCATGAGTTCTTTTGGGGGAAACTACAACAGGTAAAACCCAAGGTGGTCATCCATCTTCTGGCATTACCCCTGGATAACAAAGTTTATATACATTGATTACTGTTGGTTTGATAATGTTTCCCCCTCAATTGTATCTCTGTATACTTCTAATAAAATAAAAAAAAAAGAAAGTTGTATCTGGTTTTAAAAGCCATAAACTTAAAATTCATAAATAAATAATAAGATAAAATCTGATACCTTTGTATTATTTGACCTTTGTTAAAATCATAGTATGATATTAGAACAATTGAAAGAGGCCTGAAGAACTGAAGTATAGTTCAGGATGACTTTTTAGAGCCTTCAGGTGAGCGACAGGAATCAAGTTAAAACTCCTGAGTTCTGGGCTGGAGCTGTGGCTCAGAGATTGGAACACTTGCTGGCATGTGCAAGGACCCAGAATTGAATCCCAGCACCACATACACAACTAAGTGTCAGAGAAACAGAAGCCAGATGAAAAAACTAAATAAAGTTGATTCTTTCTTTCAAAAAACAAAAAGCTCCTGAGATCTATGCTGGAAGTCACATGCCATGAGACTCTTCCCTTGAAGAACCTTTATGGAATGTGCAAGTAAATATTTGGATTTGCATGTTTGGTGTTGTGTCCTACAGAGGTATATTATTTAAAGGCCCCCAGGTACAATCCTGGTTAAGAACAATTATTCATGGTTCTCAACTTGTTGTAGGTTCCTGGAAACCATTTTAGAGTATCTTAGTGTATAGAATAACACATGATCAAAAATGTTAGTAGAATAAATGATTAATCAAGATAAATTCTAAAATGAATATTAATTAAAATGTAACACATAAATTACTGAATCAAAGACATGTCTGGCATGTCAATATGCTCACCTAGGTGGCGAAAGTCTGATAAGTGTACAGAGTATTTCACTTTTTTTGTAGTGGAGAATAAAATGATGACATGGTGGAATATGAGAGAAATTAAACTAAACTACAGTTATGTGCTATGTAAATATATATGATAACAGAAAATGTATTTATATGGAAAAGGTATCTGTTAAATTATTGAGAAAAAATGGTAAGTACCAGAGAGATCATGTTGATGTGACAACATGCTTGTGCCCATATTAAAATATATTAACAAGTACAGATTTTTTCTGAAGTTGATTTCAAGTTTTGGAACTAACATACTCAGTATTGAAGTTATAACAAAATTAGGATGGAAAGGCTTCTACCCTGGCTAAGATAAAGGCTACCCTGCTAACCATTCCTTGCATGAGATAGATCATTATTCAATGGTTGCTTAAGACATGAGACCTCAACTCATTTATGGATAGAAGGAATGCAAGACTGCGTGAGCACCCTGCTTTTTTCTTCTGTTTTAAAAGTAGGTGAATTCTTCACTTTAGGTTGAAAGGCTTTGAACAAAAACATTTTTCATTATTTATAAAGAACAAGAGCTAAATTCTCACAATTTTTTTTTACTTTTTTTCTTTGAATTCTGCATTATAGATAAAGAACTGTGACATTAAGTAGCTTATCACAATCTTATGATGAAATGGGCCTATTGACATTTAAAATACTACTGGAATCATTATTATCCTGGTTATCAGAGTAACAGGAAATTGGAAAATTAGTCTTTAAATAATTTATGAAATATATAGCATTGAATATCTCTACAAAAATGTAACTGTATTAAACTTCATTAGGTTAAACTCCATTTATCTTCACTTGCTGATGTTAATTGATATAGCAAGATTTATTTCCACATAGTTGGAGTGATTCTACTGATTGAAATTAATTGAATGCAGATATCTCATCCTTCAGTGTGAATACTTGCATGATTGATGTGTCTAAGACACAGACCTGTGGATGGATAAGTAATAGAGAAGAACTTGGGACCTTCATGTGTTCCTAAAATAAGAAAGGAAAATTTTTAAGAAGACCTGTGCAATTAGTAATGATCCAGACAGAATGAAGATTTGATGTAGAGTAAATAATTTAAACTGCTTAACAAGTGCAATATCTTAAAATTTATATTGCAAAGTGAAGTAAGCCAATTTTTTTGATATTCATTTTTAAAGAGAGAGGGACAGTGGCAGAGAGAGAAAGAGAGAATCAATTTTATTTAATTTTTTTTCTGTGGCCCTCATTGCTCCAACATGATGTGTATGTGGTGCTGGAGTTTGAACTTTCGTACCTGTGCATGCCAGGCAAGTGCCATAATCCCTGAGCAACCGTTCCAGCCCCAGAGTAAGCCAATTTTTAAAAAATATATTATTTTTAATTTTTAAATACAGAAAGGTATCACAGAACCCAGAAGTAGTCATTTCAACTTACTGTGTTTTCTGTCCACCTCTATTTTTTTACAAGCATGAGTTAATCATCTTTAACATCTTAGTATCTTATATCTTTTAATAAGGATATTTTCCTCAATAACTTATGATAAACATTTTCCTATATAGTTACAAAGGTTACATATACTCTATGAACAAACTATAGTTTGCTTTACTTTTTCTTTGTTTTTTGATCATTTAAGTCAAATTACTGTATCAAGAGCTATGTGGATGTATTAAGTTAATTACAGGAATATTGCTAGTTTGGTTTGTGACATCATATCTGTAATGCTTATTTCACATTCAAATTGAAATTTTCAGATATACTATTGAAGTTCAGGAAAGAGGTCCAGGTAGAGATTTAAAAATATGTAAATTATCAGTAGATATTTAAAATTACAGATTGAGTCATCTTACAAGGAGAGTGATCATATATATGAGAAGAAACTGGGGGCCTATGGTCTGGTGCATTCCAACATAAAAGATTTGGGAGGTGAAGAGGTCACAATAAATGATACTGACATGGGCTGCTCTGAAAGTTTGAAATCTCTAAGTACTGCACCTTTTACACCCAATAAAGATGGAGGAACAAGTGGTGTGAGCAAACATTCCAGTTCTATTATTGATTAAAATGAGAACAGATCATCCATTACTGAGTTAGAGACAGAAGGGTCACTGAGGACCTCAGGAAGAGCACTTCCCCTGCAGTTTGAAAAGGCAGAAGCCTGAGTAGCTCAGCAGATTGGGTCCCAGGGCAACAGGAGGAAAGAAAGGAATTGAGAGCAATAGTGAAGACAGATCTTTCTAGGGACTTAGTTGGAAAAGGAAGCAGGCAAATCAGTTGGATTTTGGCAAAGACTGTATGGTCAAGTGAAAGTTTTGTTCATTTTTAAGATGTGATAAAGGTGATCATGTTTTAATGTGCTGACCTGAATTATTGCTTAGAGAAGAAAAACATTGATTACATAAGACATCAAGAAAACAAAATCTAATTTTTAGGTTGACATTTATTCTTAATGCACAACTGGAGGGATTTTCTTCAGAACTGAAGTTGCTGAGAGATGAGAGAAGCCAGAGTGTGCAGGAATGGAGAGAGGGGTGGTGAAGAGGATGATGAGAGCTCTTGGAAGTGGTTGTTTGTATTTTATGTGCATGAACAGCTGAGAGGAGAGTTGGGAGGTACTGCAGGTCTAGAGAGAGGGAAGAAGCAAAGTAGTTGATTAAGAAAGTTAATTTTCCTTCCTTAACTCTGACTTATTTTCTTAAAAAATACAATCCAAAGAATGTGTGCACATTCAAATTGTAAGTTAATGATCAATAGCCATCCAACCATCCGTGTACTTCATTGTAGAGTTTAAGCTATCAGTAATCATTTGATCTCATTATCTCACCTGTTCGGTTTTAATTAACTTTCCATATTTTGTTTAACTTTCTGGACTACTGGTAGCCAAAGGTTGTAGCTTGTTAAGGGAGATGCTTATTTAGCATTTGCAAATGAACAAGACTTATCAACAGCAGGTACAACTGTAAGTGACCAATGCCAATTAGTTAGAAGTAGTATATCTACACAAAGCTCTCTGACACCTCTGCTTTTTCAGTTATTATACACCTCATTGAACCCATTTAACATTCTCTAATTCCTGCTAATTAATAGAGAATCCCTTTCAAAATAAATCTCAGGGTATATTTTAAGGAGCAGAGGCCTGGGCTACTACTAATTGTATGCAGTGTTGTATGTCTGGTCAGGATTTAAAAAGAACTCAGGTTGTACTAAAACATAGTGATAAATAGGTGACAAATATCAACAACACAAAAACCAAAACATTCTTATGAATAATTGAAACATCTTAAAAATCAACTTGCATCATTAACCTTGCATATGAATATGCCAGAATGGTAGATTATAAACAAGATACCACTATTTGAAAAGCATCTAATTTGCCTAGTAAGAATGGAACATGAATTTTCATAGGAACATTACATGGATTAAATTGTCAGTGTTCATTTTTCCGTATTTTTATTTTTAAAAATGCATATAATAATTTTTAAAAAATTATCCGTTGACAATATTATGTGCTAGCAAAATATAGTATTTAGTGGTCCATGTGTTTTTGAAACTTGCCTCAGTGTATCTACAGAAAGACATCAGTAAAATATTATAGTATTTTGATTGGGAAAAACTTTTTTTTCACTTTTCTTGTTACCTTAACAAAGACAAAGTGAGTTTGTGGGAAGTGAAATACAAAAGGAACATTGGTGGACCATGTCAGTCCTTTTTATGACACTCCCAAGCAATTCCTTATTTCTTTGAAATGCAGAGGATGATCCATACTTTAGCTGAGGGGAGCTAATCTTAATTATCACAAAAAATTGAAATATTTTCGTTTTCTAAGAAGGGAAAAAAAGAATCTGAGATGAGATCAAGAATTTTAACACAGTTATTATGAAAGAGTGAAACGAGTCTGAGAAATTGGTGATTGATGTTAGTTTGCTTTACAGGAAATACATAGAAATATAACACACAAAATTATGTTATACAGCATTTCCATAGAACTTGCTATATGCTCAGACTGTTTTAAGTATTTAAACATATTTATAATATTTATTAAAACATTTAATCTTTGTGGCACTATTACAGTACATTTTTATCCCCATCATACAGATTATGAAATTTGAGAAACAGGGGGATAAAAGAACCTCCCAGAAGTCACATAGGTATCAGGTGGCAGAGCTGGTATTTAAATACAAATCTCAACCTTTATGTGTTTTGTCTTTTCTGTTATATACACAAAGTATACCAAACTGACTTTTTAAGGTAACATTTTGAATTCTTGTTGGTTCTTTAGCATGTAAAAACGTTGCTTCTGATGAAATGTTTTTTCCAATCTTTCCAATGTTCCTATTTTTATATTCTTGTTCTTAATTAAGTGGGCAAATGCTCTCACCATCATTCATAATTGACTGGCTGTTGTTGCTGTAAGGAGGCTAACATGAGTAAGTTCAGAGAAATTGACAACCCAATTTTTTTTCCCAAAAGTGAATATGCATGTACTTATTTTATGGAGAATTTAGCCTTACAAATGAAGAATACAACAAGCAACACTTTCTCTGAATTAGAATTATGATGTTCACCAACTACTATTGCTTTGTAACTGATGTTTGAAGAAATCCCAGAAGATAAATTATCATTTTCCCCTACTCTTTTAACAAATCATTACTAATGAATAGCTTCTTCATGATACAAAATATCCCCGAATTCAGGACACATTGTAGAATCTCCAATTAAGCAATTTGGTTATATATTTTACCTCAACCTAAATTTCTAAATGTAGATTCAAGCCTGTCCAATGACAGACTGTACACATTTTTTAATGAAATTTGTTCATTTCCTACTTGCTGTAAGACTTTACTCTGACAGAGGGGAAAGAGGAAAATGAAAACAGGGTCTATACCCATTGTTCTCAGAAATAAGTTTCATTTTTTGAAGTGTAAGTTGACAGAGTTGACAGAGGAGCAATTTAGAACTGGAGAGTAAGAAATTGAGACCTAGTTCTTCTGCCTCTCACCTCCTTACTAACCTAGGGAGTCACTTACTCTTTATAAATAAAGATAATAAATGCTATCACATTGACCACATGTGAAGCTTAAATTAAAGGAGATATGAATGTTTTACCACAGTGTTTAGCAATCAACAAGAAATCACCAAATGTTCAATTATTTTGAAATACTTGAAGTCAAAAGATACAATATGGTAAGAAAAGTCATGTGACTTTCTATTATTTTTCCTCATATAAGGAAGTAAACTAAAGTTATTAGCATAAAAGTAAAAAGTGTGTGTGATGGGGTTACAGGTAATTTTTATCTTTTTTATTTTATGTTCTTTAATTTTATAGAATAAAGATGTATTACCTATATGTTTTTAAGCAACTGTTTTTCCTCCTTCTCTGAAGTTACATGCTACTTTTCTGTTTATTCTTAGAGCTCAGTTTACCAAATATGTTGACTTCTGAAACAATTAGAGACATTTCTGTGAATAGAATCATATATAACTTTATATCAGAAATAATTGCTTCTATTAAATATTTAATTATGGTTTTGTGGCTCTCAGTTCCTTTTTGTTCATAGTTCATGTCACTTGAATAATAGGTAGAACTTTTTTGAATAATAAGTAGATCTCTCTGCCAGATCTCTTTTCCTTCATATTTTCCTTCTCTCATGCATTGTTCAGGCAATTGGTGAAGGTCTCAATATTGCCCATGCTCATTTTCAATTTTGTCTCTGTTTCTGTAGTTGAGAAACGTAAATCTCCTGCTTGTTTAGATTTGTTTAGGTATCCAGATGCTCCATTTAGTAGTGCCTTTGAAAATTCTTAAGTACTTCAATTTTTGTGTTCAAGCTGTTTCCCAACTTTCTAAGTAGTTCTGTTTCATTGGACATGGATTCTCTCTTGGAGGTTTATTCTCCTTTCTCTAACTGCTTGGTGTATGAACAAGTTTGTATGTGTGTGTGTGTGTGTGTGTGTGTGTTTGTGAGAGAGAGAGAGAGAGAGAGAGAGGAGAGGGAGAGAATCTTCTTTTCTTAGTCAGCTCTGTAAGGTTGCTGAGCTACACTAGAGAGGTACACTCTCAAAGTGGAAAAATATATTCACAGAAAAGAAAGTAGAAATGCCTGAAAACCAAAGAACACGTAAACAACTTTATATGATGATTAGAAATAATTACTTTTGAAGGAGAACATGATGCCTATAACTTTCCAAATAAATCCAAATTAAAATGAGGTTTTACTTTACACCAACAGGTTGTAATAGGGAAAGGGTGTCTGCTGATATAGACTGCTGGTGGAAATGAGAATTGTGATAACCCCACTAGTTTTTGCAAAGCAATCTATAGTCTATTAAAATTAAAACCCCTGAGTATGTGTGTGCAGGTATATATGTGTGTATATATGTATACATAGAAGAAATGGAAAATCATGATGGTGGACAAATGAAAAATCATGATGGTGAATCATGTTTGGGGAGAAATGATATGTTTATGGGTTTGGCTTGTCAAGTGGGGGTGAAAGGAGACGAGGAGGGCAGAGATAAGAGGAAAAGAAGAAGAGATAATTTTTCTTTTTTTTTAACCATTAAGACTTCCTCCTATCCGTTGCTTTTTAATTCAAAAAGTAAAACACATTTTAAAAATTAGAGAAATATATGAATTAAAAAATGAAGTTGCTCCATGCCTCCTGTTTGCTATAGCCCATAGGTGGGTGGTTACACTATTTTAAATTTTGCCTCTGGATATACATACAAAGAAGCTGAAAGAAGGTTCCAAAGAGATATTTGGCTTCTATGTTCATAGCATTATTAATCATTGTAGCCAAGATATGGAAACCACCCAAATATTCATCAACAGAAGAATGGATAAGCAAAATGTGAAATTATGGCATTTACTGGTAAATGGATGGAACTGGAAAACATCATGCTAAGTGAAATAAGCCTGATTAGAACTCCAGGGTCAAATGTTTTCTCAAATGTACTGAAGCTAGACCAAAATAAAGAAAGAACAGTGGGGGGAGGGTCCCATGAAAATAAAATAGAGGACAGTGGAGATAAGAAGGGGACTGGATGATAGGGAAAATGGATGGAAAAAGGGAGCAATGATGGAATGAAATTGACCAAATTATGTTATGTACATATATGAATATGCCATGGTGAATTCCACCTTTATGTATATATAAAGCCCTAATTGAAAACTATTAAGATGAGAGCAGTATATACATATGTATGTATATATATGTTACAAATGGAAGATCAGAAGAGGAACAGGAGGGAGAGGAGATGAAAAGAGAAAGTACTGGGACTGAAAATGAGCAAATTGTATTGTGTGGATGTATGATTATGTCACAATGAACCCCAATATTATATATAACTAAATGCACTAGTAAAGCACAAAAAAGAATACTGTCCTACAGCAAAAACCAGAAAGCATACAGTGGAATATAATTCAACCTTTAACAGGAAGGAAATCTGGTTTTGTGGTACAACATAGGTGAAACTTGAACACATTCCGTTAAGTGAAACATGCTAGTCATGAAATGATGAATATTGTATGATTTCACTTACATGAGTTAATTAAAGTAGTCAAATTCATAGCAACAAAAATAGAATAATGGTTGCCAGGGGCTGGTGGAACGGGGGACATGGCTTAGTTTAATGTGGTTATAGTTTCAAATGTGCAGGATGAAGATATTATGAAGATGGGATAGTCAGCAATGTGAATATATCACTACTAAAATCTACACTTAAAAATAGTTCCCATGAGAGTGTACGTATGGCTTAGTTGCAGAGTGCGTACCCATCATGAACAAAGCCATGTATTCTATCAGCACCAAAAAAGAAAAGTTAATATAGTAAATATTAAGTCATGTGTTCTTTTCCAGGATAAAATATTTCAGCATGGAACTTTCTATCCTTTCATAGGATTTTTGTGCACAATGTACAGTTTTATATTTATATATGTGTGTGTATGTGTGTACATATGTATATATATATATGTCATTTTCAAATAAATGTGTATATTATATATCTTACATATAAATGTCCACATACATTTAAAAAATCTATTCATAAATATTTGTATGCACACACACACAATTGCTGTTTTCTACCTGGCAAAACGGTACGTTTTTTGTGCCGTATCTATCCTTTTGCACTGTATATTGTAGCACAGCTCTCCTTCCATGCCTATTTATTATAGTTTATAATAATGATGTTGACTATAACTTCAAAGTTTTTGATAGCATAGTGTTTACCACCCTCTGTTTGCCTTCTTCTGTTAATAGGCATGTTTACTGCACACATGTAGTAACAAATAATTTTGTACAAATTTTCTTATGGATGCATACCTATGAGTGGAAATCTAGATCAGAGATATGGTGACATATTTACATTTTTCTGCTATTTGATGAATAAATACTGCCAAATAATTCTCCATGGAGCTTGAGAATGTCTTTCTGGTATAATGGTGCCAATTGTGGATTATATCAATTTAAATGATTTTTCTAAAAACTTAGAAATCTTACTAATATAATTTTAATATATCATATTATTGTTTTAATTTACCTTTATTTGATGCCTAGATGAAAATCTTTTCCTTTGTTTACTAGTTATTTGTATGTCTCTAAATACTTCTTGTTTGTATAATTAATCAACTTCTCTAATTTAGGTTATTGGTTTTTTTTTTGTGATTTCAATGAGTCCTTTCTGTCACTTGGTAGAAATAATCTCACTATTGAAATATTTATTATTTTAGATAATCAAATAAACTAGAATTTGTGTGAAGTATATATGATATAACATTTTAATTAGAATTCTATTTCCCATGTATTAACAGAGTTTGTGTCTTGCAAATAGGGATGCTCTTTCAATAGCCTTTAGCTTTCTCTCTTTGGTAGTAAAATTATTCTCTTTCATCATTCCCCTTTCTATTATAGCATTTTGTCAATTATGAGGCTTTTCTTCTTGTATATTTTTTTTCCTGGAGCTTCTTCCAGACTCTCCAAAAGCATTCACTTGATTTCTTTAGTAATTTTTTGAGTCTATAATCCTTTTAAACTAACATTTTTTATTTTATTTAATATTCTTCGAAGATAATTTAATTTGCACATCCTCTAATATTTCATTCCATGTTCTTAGCCCTAATGTCCATTTGTTTTCTCTTGTGGATTGTTGATTGTGGATTGTGCTCAGTTATTGGGTTATTGTGTCTATTGGACAGAACACATCAGTCATAAAAGCATAAGATCACAGTCATCTTATAGCTTCCATAAGTTGCTACCTCATTAAGGTGGCCTACGCTAACAACTTCCACAAGTTTCAAGTGAGGATGGCAGGGGTCAATGAGCCACTTGAAAACTAAGAAAATGAATTTGCCTTTAGTGAATTGCATATAATGCATTCAATTATGTATATATATATATAATATATAATATATGTATGTGTGTATATGTGTATCACATAGACACATGAAAAATATGCTTAAGTATAAAACTATTCCCCATAAATCAAAAAAATAAATAAAAGACTGGACTGGACTGTGAACCTTTGTTTTAGGTTATTAACCCATCTGAATGAAGGTTGGGGCTATGTGGACAGAAGAATATGCTTTTGTTGTATGTGGCTTAGTGTTGGTTTTCAGAGAGCAATGAATCATCAGCACTGTGTTGTAGTAGTGAAATCATTCAATCATAACCATTTATGTAGCATTCGTATTTGTAAGAGTTTGGACTATTGGATCGATTAATCAATAATTTTATTGCAATCTGTAATAAGATAGCAAGGTTTTTAATTAGTCTTTTTCTCCACTTGAACACACAGAATATATTCTCTAACCCAGAAAGAACATCCTGGAATTCACTCAGAATCTGAACATCACATTTCCATATATGTTAGCATAATTCATTTAAGTACTTTAAGTAGAATCATTTCAGCCAATTGCATTTGCAAATTTGGCACTAAACATAGAGTAGGGGAAAAGATTGATGTAAAAGTGTGAAATGGGAGAATCTTTGCATAGTTTATGGGAGGTTATGAAATCTAGAAATGTCAGAATTACCTTGTTGAGAGTATTCTTGGCAACAAAAAGCCCACAGCCTTCATGTTTCATTTGGCAAGAAAGTCATTAGCTGTATTAGTATTTCATTGACAAAGTTGCATGTAAATTAGTCCTGCATTGTAATATTGAAGAAAAGTAGCCTCAAATATCTATATCATGATTAGGTTTTGTATCAGTGTGGATTTTTCCAGTATCACTGACTATCAAAAAAGTGTTGTTAAGTTTCATAAGTCACTGTGATTTAATCACTATGATTACCTTTTCTAACATTTTTACAGCAGTAATCATGGTTCTGTTGGAGGATTCATAAAAAAGGGCTCTATGGCATCCTAAATCAAGGATTGTGACTACAGATGACTAAGGCACAATACTTAGACATAAAGTAAAGCTTTCTGTACCTAGTGTATTAGGTAGCATTTTTACACATCCACGAGAGGACATTTATAGTCACATCAATGATAGTAAAATAATATAATCTCCCAAAGCACAAGGTGATCTTATAACATATTAAATTGTTGATGACAATTAAGGAGTTAACTCTAATTCTTGGTTACCTGGTAACCTACATAGAGTATCTCTATGTTAATTAGAATATTTGACTAACAAGTATTCATTTATGACCATAATGGATAGTTGAAAAAAGTTGCATTAAAATTTCAATGGCTATATTATGAAATTGGACTTATTGTAATTCAAAAATTAATATTTACCATAAACATTGATTTCTTCATATTTGTGGTAAGAATAAAAATGTAACAAGAGATCTCACTATTATATATAATAATAAAGCATCAATTAAAAAGCATTTTTATTAAGAAATTTAGTTATTGTACAATCAAAAATTCATATAAAGTAACAATATGATATGCATATATATTTTTTTTAAAGACAGAGAGAGAATCAATTTTATTTAGTTTTTCATGTGGCCTTCCTTGCTCAGACACTTTGTTGTGTACGTGTTGCTGGAGTTTGAACTTGCGACCCTGCACATGAGAGGCAAGCGCTATAACTGCTGAGCCACCACTCCAGCCCCAGATATGCATATATTCTTAAATCGGAATTACCCCCAAGATCCCTCCCTGTTCTCCCTCCCTCATCCCTCCCCCACCTGTCTCCTCCCACCTTCCTGATACACTATCTATGGTTGCCCTAGATTATATGTTGCTATGCCTTTGTTGGATCTAATACATGAGATTGAGTACCTTTCACACAGGCTTGGGTTTAGCTCCAACCTCCAAAAATGAGTGAAAACTTTTGACCCTTGACTCTGGGTTTAGCTAACTTTGCTCAGCATGGTTTCTTCCATCACCTTCCATTTCCCCTCAAAGGCTGCAATATCATTGTTTCTAACTGCTGAGTAGAATTTAAAAGGAAATAGCAAATTTGGGGATAATTTATATTTATGGTAGTATTAAATCTCAGGTCTATCATTAAACATTGAATTTTCTTTAGGTCAATCCATTGTTATAAGAACTTTTGTATTTTTCTAAAAGACCCAGCATGGAGCACATAGTTTCAGTCCATGTGACTTGAGTAGGGTGAATTTGTGGAAGAAATCAATCAAAATAAGATGTATTATAGAGTGCCACAGACTAGTATTTTTGTATTCTCATTGTTTATAGGCTATAGACAAATAAATTATAAATTTGAATAGATTATCTCTTATTGTTCATATTAGCAAATGAACTTGTATGTATTCATACTGAAACAAAAAATTAACAAGAAATAAGATTAATTTTACCTTTGCTTACAACTTTGTTCCTAAACAATTTTTTTTCTTTTTGGCATTTACCAACAATGTCATTGATCTGCAAAAGCTTCCAGGAACTTCTGCCTTCTTTTGATCAAGCTCTTTTGTTGTGTTGTAGAAACCTATCATTGATAATAGTGGGAGTGGGATTTCTGGCTAAGGATGGGAGGGGTGGGTTAGTAGCACATGAGTATGATAGACCAGAACACTCTTCAAGCACTGAACTGAAATGTCATGAACATCCTCTTATCTGCTCCTTCTTTTCTTTCTTTTTTCCTTTTTAAAGAAAGCAACACTGAGAAAGAGGGGGGAGGAGAGAGAGAGAGAGAGAGAATCAATTTTATTTATTCCTTCATCTGGACTTCATTTCTCTGACACTTAGTTATGTATGTGGTGCTGAGTTCGAACTTGGGTCCTCAAGCATGCAAGTGCTGTAACAGACTGAGCCAGAGCTTCCGCCCCCTCTTATCAGCTTTTAATGTCTGAGTAAAAGAATCCCCATTGGCAGGAAGCTAGTTCTTTATTAGTTATCTTTTCCTGTGTGTTTGTGAGAGTCTTGAGAATATCTTGTATTCATCAGTCCTGAAGATGAGACTACTTTTCCCTCTTCTAGGGTTTCCTTCTTTTTCCTCAGATGCAGCTTGCCCTCCTTCAGGATACCATTCTTGTTCTTGTGCTGCTATTTCTCCCATTGTGTACACAGTCTGCCCTGTGTCTCTCTTGGAGTAGCTAAGTCTACTAAGTGTACTTAGTAGACTGGATACTGTCTAACAGTACTTACTGAAATGCCAGACAGGCAGGACTGACCGCAACTCAATATTATGTGTAAGTGCTGTCAGCCTCCATAAGACCAGTCTTCTCAGTTGCTCCCTCACTGAACGCTCATTCATTGCTTAGACTTCTACTGTGTTTCATTGGCCACTTTATCCCTCTCATTAATATATCCCTAATCATATCACTTCCCCCAAATTTAGGAACATCTGCCCCTCTCCTCTGACCCATTGTTCATAATGTCCTGAAGTTACATTAAAGAAAACAAGTTTATACCTCTCCTTCTTGCCTAGCCATACCCCAGTCAGTCTTTGAATTAAGTAAAATAATAGCAGAAGTTCATGGAGAAAGGAAAATAACCATATATCAAAATACATTGTTATCAAAATGGTTGTCTCCTAGTCACTATAATTCTTACTTAAACAGAAGTCCTATTATTTTCCCCCATACCACAGGAGCATTTTTCCTTAAAATAATTCAAAATGCAACTGTACAAAAAAAGAAAATCTAATTTCTTAAAAAAATTTCATAGCCAATTATCCCCAATTCCCCATCTATTTTTACCCATCTCTCATGGTTGCCAAAATTGGAGTCATGTTGACTGCAAAAAAATCCTATTTCATGTGTACATAGAACATAAATGGAAAAGGACAGGCAATTATTTTAACTATTATGCATATATGATTATTTATTAAGCAGGAACTTTATGTGTGATACCAACATAAATACTCTGTATATAATACAAAGTACCTTGACGATCTGATATAGTGATATAAATAACTGAGAGCTAATTATATATTTCTTGTATTTCTGTGTTAATTCAATTCAGTCATTGTGAGATTACTATTAATCTAACATTAGCCCATGGTTAACTGTGGAAAATATAAATAAACGTATAAGAAATGTTTTAGTTTTTCAGGGCCCTTAATTGATGAAAATTGGTGCAGGGAAATTGAGGAGATTTGTAAGCAATATAAACAAAATAATGCAAAGATAATGCATTAAAGTATCATAAGAACTCAAACTTTGGTTATAGAAGTGATTAGCTTTTTAAGATGTTACAGAAACTGGCAAATAGGCAATGATTTTCAGTGGCAGTATAATATTCCTGAAAAAAATATATACATACACATATACTTATTTAGAATAAAGAAAATATTTGAAATGAGAAAATAGATCCAGTTGATGAATACCCTTTGGTGTAAAACTGAGCTCTCTTAATTAAATTCAAGAATTAGCATCATAAATTCTTGCTCCAGAGAGTATACACACATATATTATATGTCTGATTAGTTGTTTGATTAAATTAGTAGTTTGTTGATAAATATGGTATACATTTGTGAAACATTTTAGTGATAGTAGACATCATGAACAAACAAAACTCAAAGGTTTATAAAACAATGGAGTTAGCTTTGAAAATGATTAAGAAGCACTGGTATAAATTCATGTTTGGTTTTAACAGAGATGTCATTGGGTGTAGGACCTGGAAGCAGAGGTACTCATGGAAGACATACCTATGGGTGAAGTGCCACCTTCGGTGATAAGGCTATAGTGGTATGACATACAATAAGTGACTCATAGGGAGAGTGGAATTCTTGCACAAAAAAAAAAAATAAAAATGTAAGACTTCCCATGCCAAATATTTGGCACATATTTGCCATGGAAAATGGATCAGAAAGTGATTTTAACACAATGAGGCTTAAGGTGGCCACTTAAGGAAAGCAAGGGGAAAAATATGAAATAAAAGAAATTATCTAAATTGACTGTCTAAAGGCTTCTCAGACCTCAGGAACTGTGCAGGTGGTAGTGGGACATCAGATTGGCCAGGCAAAATAATTTGAGACTCATCTTTCTGGCAAGGAATACTTTTGGAATTCTTCAAAACATAAGGATAATGTGGAGGATTTGGGGCAGTCACAAATTAAGTCTCCATTATTTGACAGAAAGCAGGAACTAAATGCAAGCAGAGCATTTTCTGCATAATTATCATAGTATAGATGAGTTCCCCAATAGAACAGGAAAAGTAATAAGAACACAAAACATGAGAGTCTAAAAGATGTTACAAAAATTAACACTAGCTGCATACGGTAGTGCATGTCCCTAATTACTGTGACTCAGGAGGATCACAAGTTCTAGGCCAGCCTCCATAACCTAGCAAGATGCTGTCTCAAAATAAAAAAAGACTGGGGATGTAATTCAATGGTAAAGTGCCCTGGTGTTCAATCCCCAGTATCTCACCCCACAAATTAACATCAGTAACTGGAAATGAGAAACTGAAAATAAAGGACAGTAGTGTTCTTAACCTGTAGATTTTTGAGATGATACTTCATTAATGAAAGCAAAATATGAAACAAAACAAAAAATATACTCTGTTCCTGGTTTGTCTCTAAGATAACATGACCAACTTGGTCTGTGGTCTTGGAAAGGTATAAAATTTGAAATACTGAAGATGAAAGTTCATTTTAAAATGGATTTTTAGAAATTAAATCATTTCTAATACAAGGTCTTTGGGAACAAAAATATATATTATTTGGCTGAGGCAATGACTAGAAAGGTGAAGAGAATATAAATTTGCAGGCATTTGAGTTCTTCAAAAGGACAGGTCCCTAGGGAATGAACTTTGTGTTATGTTGCAATTTGTTCCCTTATTAGGTAGAAAGGAAGATTAATTTTTCTCTGAAGTCAGAAGTTAAGCATAAACATTTTCAAACTCTTTTCAAATGCAATATATACTTGATTCTCAATTTTGTCATGAGTTTGCAGGATAAAGTTGTCTCCATACTCAATTAGGAAAATTACACTTAATAATCTTTGAACACTTACAGCAGGGGAATTTTAGGGTCCAAGAAGTCAGAAGAGTGTCAGGGGTTGGGATAAAGGTGATGATCAAGTAGAATTAGGAACCAAGAAGGCAGAAGAGAGACCTTTTTCAGTCACTGCCATCGCACACTGCACTGATGTCTACAGCACCTTTAGTAACTCAGCCTTCTGATGGGTCCATCCCATTGGTGGACTCTGACAGCTCTCATACCATCTTATTTGTACTTTCTTCTCAGCATCTAACAGCACTTTATAGGTGATGAGTAAATTTGCATTGATTGCTCACTATCTACAAAGTGCCGTTCTCGAAAATTGAAGAATAAGAAGACTATCATAGAGAAAATGTGATTACTGAACTACAGTAATTAGCAAACTATGTCTAGATGCTACTCCATTTAATGAAGTAGTGTGTGAAGAATAAGGGAATGTTCAGTTTGCAAAACCACCATCTGGGAAGTTGAAGGAACAAAGATGGATATCTAGCTGTAAAGGCAGAGAGAGGATGAAGACTAAGGCTTGAGCAATATTCCCGAATGACAGGGATTTGGGGGAAGGGTGAGAGACCTGAAGGGACATCATAAACCAGAACAGTCAGCCAAATGAACAATAATAGACAATTCTTGAGGAGGACTAGGCAAGTTGAATAAAACTGTCAAATGGGAAGTGGATACTGAGAACATAAAAGGTGTGCATGTCTGTCAGTCTGTGTGAGGTTGTGTCTGTGTGTGACTGCATGTGTCTGTGTTTGAACAGATGTATAAACAGGGTTGCACTGAGACACAAAGGGATGGGAGGAGAAGAAGAAGCAACTTCAAAGGCGCTAATGCTTCTCTAATGACAGCGGAGTCCAGGACTGGGTAAATGAATGAGTGAATAGAGCCAAATACATTTTGGGAATAGAGAATGATCTTTCCTCTAGAATTATTTTTTAATATACGTTTGAAGGTACGAAGGGAAAAGCCAGAGAAGTCAAACAGCAAACATGCTGCCATTAATGAGGATACTCAGTGAAGGTTTCCTCCAGGAGGAGGTGGCATGGAGCCTGGTGTCTGCAGTTTTGGCTCAATAGAGCAGAAGAAGCTGACATTAGGGAGAAGGATTAGACTTACAAGGGACCCTGATTTCAGTGGAGGCATTATTAGCAATGAGTTCACAACAGATTAGATGGTCTGTCTGGGTTTTTCCTGGAGATTTACACGGTAAGACCCCCTGCTGAGAAAGAAGTTGGCATAGACCTGAAAGAAAGGTCAATTGAGAACAGCGGCTCTATGGGAGGTGATCAATAAAAGATGAATAAAGATGATGGCAGTGTGAAGGGTGCCAGAGATTTACCCAGGGTTGAAACATTCGATATTTGAAGGAAGGAGAGAAGAAGCTGCAAAGCAGGAAGGTTGGGGTGGACAGTCTGGGATTCAAAGTATTTATGATAGAAAGAAGAAGGGGAGGAACTCAGTGCTTTGTTTGCCAGCGAGTGGAGCAGTCTCTGTCACGGGGAAAATATTTTCTTAAGAATTTACTCAGGGCATTTGCTTTGTAATATATAACTAAAACTTGAAGTTTTCTGATAAATGGTGTTTTGTTGTGTTGTGTCAACCTTCTGATATATACATAGACATGGTCATTTATCTAGTGTTACACTAGCGTATTTTTTTTTTAATAATCATCTATAAGGAACATAATTCTCAGGTAAAGTAAAAAGTCCTCTGCCTTTTTTTTCAGGCTCTGTGGGAAAGAGCTTTTAGAAAACACTGATATATGTGTTTCTCTAAAGCTGGAGTTGCGATTAATGGGCATGTTGGCATGTTTCCGCTTCCTTCACCTGCTGGCTAACAGCTCTGGGAAATCTCTTCAGGTCAAATTAAGGGTAGAGGACAGAGTACAATACCCCAGGAGACAGCTGTATGTAACTCCCATTTAAATGCCACCAATGAAAAAATTGCCTTGGTTTAATTTAAGACATTTGGTTAAGGAGAGAGTTATTTTATAATTAAATAACACTGCTTCCTTCCTATCTACCCCATGGGTATGAGAGTTAAGAACTAAAACAATTTAATAAGATAATATTTCAAGTGCGTACAGTACTTCCCTTTCCATACACAGAGCACTTCAATCCCAAGGGGAATTGTGAATGCGGAGGCAATAGACAAAGCTGAGCTTGTGGAAGAAAGTGGTTGCCTAAATGCAAACTCAGAGGAGCACATAAAAACGCAGGCTCCTTGCTTTCCAAATCAATTTGGTAGAATGGCGATGGATTTCCTTCCCATAGTGCGGATGCTTGTGACACTGCAGGCCATATTCAATACCAAAAGAGAGAGAGAGACAGAGAGAGAGAGATACAGAGGCTTCCTGTACTACCCAGACACCATATCGGAGCTTGGGGCTGTTTTGTTTAGCATACTTCCTCTAACGTTGGAGGAACTTGCTGCAAGCAACAGAAACTGTCTAATTCCAAAACCCTTGGTATCCTGATAATTGCGGAAACACTGCTTTTGCACAGAATACACTTTTATATTTATGGAGTGATTAAAATTGTTCAGATCGAGTGTTACTCCTAGTGTGATAATGGACATTAGTCACATGACATGTGCTGCCCATTTGTGACATATGCAGCCCTCAGCCAAGTTTGCAGTGTTGTTCCCAGCTCCATTTGTCACGTCCATGTCCATGGCACTCTTTCATCTCCCCAAGTGACCAGCAAGTCTCTCAACTCTTCTCACACTGCATGCTCTCATTTCCATACTACTGATTGCTATTGTTTTGAGAAGTTAGCAACTATTTGGTGAGAATTACTTCACCTTGCCTCCAGTTCCCTTACACTTCTGCTATTTTCCTTTCCTGATCTTTCTCCATCAGAAGTGTACTCAACCTTGTTCTGAGAACAGCGTTTTTGGTCCAGGACTCTATTCGAAATTTAAGTTGTTGTTTTTTTATCTCTCCCAGATGTGTATCATTTCTACTGAATTTTCATTACTGTGTTTTGCTCACCACCTAACGCCATCCTCGATTTTATAGAAATTAGGTATCTACCAGCATTTTGTATTTTACTTTATTTATATTTTGGTACTGGGGATTGAACCTAGAGGCCCTTTATCACTGAGCTGCATCCCCAGCCCTTTTTATTTTTTATATTGAAATAGGGTCTCGCTAAGTTTCTGAGGCTGGCCTCCTGCGTTAGCCTCCCAAATTGTTGGGATTACAGGTGTGTGCCACCGTTCCCAGCTTTGCCAGCATTTTAGAAAAAAGACTGGTTTCATTCTTAGACACTTTGTTTTTGAAGAGCAGAACCTCTAAAGTCAGTTTCTGAATCTTAGAGGTTACCTTTTCTCCATCCCATTGGTTCAACTAATTTTTAGTTTAATATATTCTTTATCAGACCAATCATTTGAAAATAAAATCCCTTTAGCTTCTAAACCCGGTACTTTGGCCAGCTCATCTCCCAGAGCTTTTAATCACATACTTTTATTTCTACAATTCTGTGTCCCTTCATTTCCCCACTCCACCCTGAAATTTCCTTCTCACTCTTTTATAGATGTTTTTCTGAAATCCCTGAAAGTACTTGAGACTCTCTAATCATGATAAGCAAAATAGAAAAAGAAAAGATTTTTTAAAAATCTTCCATCAAATTTGCTTTACTTCACAAAATAACAAACACCCTCTCTCTTATTATCTCCCTGGAGAACTACTGGACGCTTACCTCTGGTGTCTCAGTCCCTTGCAGTCCAGCTTCCATAACTAACAGTTATTGAACTGTTTTCTAGCATTATCCTTGACTTCTAAAGTTATTGATTTCAGTATTTGTTCACAATATTTATACTACTTGCTGCTTGTTTCTACTTCAAGTTTGTTCTGTAACTGTTACTGCCTCTTTCCTTTGGATGTGTGTCCTGATTCCTGTCAATAAGGGGAGATATATTAAAACCCTAAATAGAGGAGCTCTGCAGGCTTCAAACCTACCCTTCTGTGCTGGCCTCCAAAATTGTGTAAACGCAGGGGGTCTATTTAATTCATTTGATGCTCAATTCTTATCTATGGGACATAAATTGTCCTCCTAGATTTGCTATAAAGATAACAGGAAATGGACACTAACAATTGGGATACAAAGAGCTCAGTGAAGCAGTTCCTGTTATCAGCAACCCCACTCTCACCTTCATCATCCCCATCACTGTCACTACCATCCTCCCACTTTCCTTACCCTTGCTGTCACTTCCATCACTGTAATCCTCACCATTACCACTAGCATCAGCATCAACTTATTTATTGGATCACCAAGGTTCAGTCTTGTCCTGATTTTACTGTTTTCCCTTGCTCTACCTCATCTGCTTCCATAATAGTAACCCAAGTGGAACAAACACTATTGAAAAGTAGTTTCATTGTGCCCCTTCTTTGTAAAAACTTCCAGTTGTAACCAATTTCCTTCTAGCATGTCATTTATATCATCTATGATCCTTATCTTCTAAGATATTCCTCCTTTCATCCCATGTTTAAGCCACAGAAAATCTCCTACTTTCAATCTCTGCTCTTTAGTTATTTACTTGCACAGGAAACACATAAGGCCCAACAGAGTTATTAACTCCTTGAAGTTATTTTTACAACCTTCTTTTGGAAATGAAAAATTACAATTTCCTCCCCTTGTATTCATTCAGCATTTTCTTTTTTCCTTTCTTTTTGTTTTGTTTGATATTTCTTTTTGTGGTAGTAAGGATGGAACCCAGGGCCTTGCAATGCTCATTAAGCACACTACCACTGGGCTACAGCTCAAGCCCTTTTTTAGTACTTTTTATAGTATTATGGCATTTATGGTATTTTTTGTAGTCTAACAGATTGCTTTTATATCTGTTGGACCACCATTTTTACAATTATAAAAATCACTTTAAAGTAACTAAATTGTTTCATTTATTTTTTAATTATAAGAGTTTTGAAACTCAAAGATGATTTCTAAGACTGACAATTGCATATATAAATGGATGCAAACATAATTGCAAGAACATTTAAATATAATAACTGCCCAGAATATGAAATACTTGACTATGAACTCTTGTGGGCTTGAAATGCCTCGAAATATAATTCCATCAGAAGACTTTACCCATGAAAAAGTATAAAATGAGCAATTTCCCTGAAAGTTTCTTTACCTGCTGAGAAAAGAACAGATTCTAAATAGCAGAAGATCTGGGTTATTTAGGCAATGAGTTTTGGCCAGCCTATTTATTAGTGTATAGAGTGCATACATAGCTCTTTGCAGTCAGTCAATAAAAATCATTTATTTTTTCACATATTTGAGACAAATAAAAACATAATTAATGTATTTTAAAATATTGAAGTTAATTTGCTATTATGTTTCTGTCCAAGGCATTTACATATTACACATTACATATTCTTGTACACATTTTTCTCTTATTTCAATTCTTGAAAAACAATTCACATAGTATTGCCTTAAAAATGCTTTTCATCAACTATGTATCTTTTCCAATCTTTTTGCTTTATTTGATTATGTTAATTTCAGTCCCAGCCTCATTTATTTTTCATATAAATCCATGTGTGCAATTTTAGGTCATTGCTTTCCTTATTTTAGACTGCTCTTACATTCTGACATAGACTAATTTTATGTAAAATGGTATTTATGAAGTCTTTATATCAAATTAATTCTTTTATGCCCAAGATATATCCAAAAATATTTCCTTGTTATGAATTTTCCCTATACTCAAATAGAACATACATGCAGAATATTTCTTGTGTTAATAAAGATCTTTCAATAAGCAAAAAGGAACCTCTCTTCCCATGAAAAGCAAAGAAACTAGGTCAATCAAAAGGTATAAAATTAGGGCTACAGTTGAAGAAAATGGATGTTAATAGCACAAATTATTTCATTAACATTTCCATATACTGTAAAATTTGACCCAAGAAAAATCACTTGGATTTCTATTCATTAAATTTAAAAAACTTAATTATTTGAAATTATTTATTTTGAGTTCAATTTGAATACAATAGTGTACTTTGAATGTACTCTTAATTTAGAAAATCATGTTTAATTACATAATTTGCTAGTTAGGTCAATTATTTTCTATTGTATCTTGATTTAAAGCATAAGATATAAGCAGAAGCAAGCAATTCAGTATATCCTAGCACTGTGCAATTTATATTATACTTAGTATTGGGTAATAAGAATCATTTTGGGGGTTGGGGATGTGGCTCAGAGATAGTACTTGCCTAGCATACATGCATTTCTGGGTTTAATCACCAACACTGACAAAAAAAAAAAGCCAGTTATAAATTTCAAATGACACTAGCTCCTATGACATCTAAAGAGAGGAAATCACTTGGTATTTAGGTTGTTTCTGGGAGTAGCAATTATGTCCACACACACATGCGCGCGTGTGTGTTTCAAGGACATTTCTCCCTTAGGAGTGGTTGTCATATGCTTCAGTAATGGAGATTAAATTCCTAGTAGTTAGTCAGATCTTTTCCTAACAGAGAAGCTAAAATTCATTAAAAACTAATTAGAAATTTATAGAAGGTAAATTTTCCATGTTAAGCCTTATTAAAGTGAGATAAGTTATTCATAATGTATCAAAGGATTGCTGTGGACAAAACCAAATAAAATGAACTTCCAAGTATTGTTTCCTAATAGATTAAAGAGGCTATAAAAGCAAGTCTAGGCAAAGACTCAGGTCCAACTCATCTTGCTTTGAGTCAGAGGAAAACAACATAATGTCCACACAACTCTATTAAATAGTGGCTCCTGGCAAAGAATCTGTGAAGTAGCAGCTGTCCATGCAGGTGGACTGCCTCCCTTTTAGTATTCGAGCTAGAGAAAATCATGCATTTGCCAGGATAAATTTACCCTCAGCAAAATGTAACTGGGTATAAATTCTAGCTAGATTCAGTGTTCCATTATTGAGCCTACCGCAGGACCCCCGAATAGCAGCATGTCCAGTTCTCCGAATAAATTTGTCAGCTGCATTCAGTGTGCAATTTATATATATATGGCATGTAGTGGAAACCAAAGGAAAATATTCAAATACTATAATTTTTCTCATTGCTAAACTTATAATTTCTAGAAAATATTAGCATCATTTTCAATATTGCCTTCGAACTAAATACCTATGGTTATTTCCAGGCTGGAAAAATTAAGTTGATCCTGTTGACATCCTTTCCTGTTGCCTCCTACAGTGGATGTTCTTATTTCTGCTTGGTGGACCTCATAGACAGGACAACTGCTGGTAGCAGTAAACAGCAGTATGGTTCCTACAGTCCCAGCTCAGCTCACACATGTTGTTAAGTCAGTGAACTCCAGGAGACAGACAGCACACAGATAAGGAGAAATAAGAGGTAGACAGTGACCTATGCATTCTCAAACAAGCGTGCTCCAATTTGCATTTTTATTCAAATGCACTAACCCTCTTTATTTGGTACCCTGTTTTAACTCTTCCCAAATTTTTAAATATACTAACTCTTTGTAGTTAGCCTGTAGCATGTCTGGTATTATGATGCTTAATTCCAAAACATGCAAGAACCAAACATTTTTTTCAGTTTTATCATATAGGTTATATATAGCTAGTGTTAAACCGGCCCCTTTCCTCATCACTTTTTTTGTTTGATTTTTTACACATGCGCATGTTGTCTCTCTCTCTCCCCCCTCTGTTTGTGTGTATATGAATATATACAGACACACACACTAAAGGAGTAAACCCAGTAAAACTGTACCATTTAGCAATATCTCCAACCTTCTTTATTTCTATTTGTTTTTGTTTTCTTTTTTTCTTTGTTTCTTTGAAAATTTTGAGACAAAGTGTAAATTGCTGATGCTAGTCTTGAACTTGTGATCCTCCTGCCTCAGCCTTCTGAGTTTCTGTGAAAATATCTATATCTATCTATATATATATATGTTTTTGTGCTGAAGAATTTCCTCTTTTCAGCAGAATTACTGTAGGTAGGGGGATGCACATTTTAGATGATACCTAGATATTTTCATCTAGTGATAGCAGGTATTTATGTCATATTTCTGACTTCAAGGGGAATTAATTTGAAGGTTTATCATTAAGGATAATCTCCATTTAGATTCATTTGTTTTTGAAAGAGTTACTAATATTCCTTATGTGAGGAAAATTTTCCAACTTTATGTAAGTAATATTTTTAGACATTAGTAGGCATTGGACTTCATTAAAATTTTGTGCAAATTGTTCTTTCATGTAATTCTCATAGTCTCTATTTAATAATCTTGCAAAAACTCTCCCAGTTATATTAAATGAGACATGAGACTCTGGAGCAAGTTCAGGTAGAATGTGTCAGAATTTTGAGTAAAAAAAAAAAAAAAAAAAAAGAAGAAAAGAATACCGTGACCGTGAGGAACTAGCACACAATGCCCAATTGAGCAGAACTGTTATCCAAAATGCAGATGAAAAATATACCGAATTATAATGAGTGCTCTGAGGGATATAAAAGCAACTTGACTCTGGAGCACCAAAATCCACCCAAGAAAAGATTAACAGAAAATGGATAAATTTGACAACTTTGACAAGGGAAGTTGACAAGAGAAGACATCATCCTATTAAAGCTGACTCTAAAGTAATCATGAAGTTGCAGTACCAGAATTGGAAATGAAGATGAGATTTATAAGAGAAGCAGACATAAATAAAGAATTCATATAGTTGCACAAAAAAATTGAAAAAAAAATTCGAAAATCTGTAGATTCTTTTGGTTCACCTGAAAATGATCAATGTCTGTTTTCTCAAAAATGTATTAATTTTCACTCTTGTGACTCAGAGATTCTTCTACCCTTTCTTTATTATTTTTTTCTTGTTTCAACTTCTAACAGATATCCATGCATGGACTCTTTTGGAATGCTTATAAAAGTACACCAAGACACACACAGTGGCACAAGCCTGTAATCTCAGTGAATAGGGAGCCAGAGGCAGGAGGATCCCAAGTTCAAAGCCAGCCTCAGCAACGTAATGATGCCCTAAGCAACTTAGTGAAACTCTGTCCCAAAATAAAAATTAGAAAAGGGCTGGGGGTGTGGCTCAGTGTTTAAACGCTCCTAGGTTCAATCTTTCCTACCAAAAAAAAGAAAAAGAAAAAAAAGTACACAAAATAAGGATAATGTTTGCTTTAGATTTGTTGGCTTTTTGAGAAAGGGAAACTACTTTTAATTGGTTAAGGAAATTGATTTCCACTCCTGATTTTTAAATAATTTTTAGTGATGACTAGACAATGAATTTAATTAATGTTTTATTCACCTATTAATAATGATCAGTTTGTCCTTTCTCTGATGAAATTACATTGTGGATTTTCTAAATTCAGACCATATCCTTATAAAATTCCTTCTTGTCTGTGATATATATATTTTTAAATGTACAAGTGAAACAGTGTTGAGTTAATTATGCTCTGTGGTTCATAGGGTGCTATCATTATTGATTTCTGCAAGGTTCTTCTCTTATGTAATTTGTCTATTTTTATGTTTAACAGGAATAAAATTTTATTTCCATATAATGCATAAGATCAAGATTATACTAATTTCATAAAATTGGGTTTCTTTGCTTCATATTCTATGTTAGTAAGCAGCATATGTAAAGTAAGGAATATTTATTTTATGAAATTTTGAAAAAAAATCCTATAAAAGCTCCTGACCTAGGTAACAATTTTATACTCTGGTCAGTTTTGATAATATATACATTTCTATGTATTTACATATTTATGTGGAAATATTTCTTTTATGTTTGGGAATTCAGTGGTATATTTTAGCAAGAGCTCATATATTTTATAAATTACAAATTTATATATAGTTGTACTTGTTTTACATTTTTCATATTATATGCAGTTGTATCTATGCTTGCCTTATGCTTGCCAAATATTTTAAATTTCTTTTCTTATTTTGCTATTTTAATTGGCATACAATATCATATTTATTTATCATATACAATGTATTTTGAAGTACATAGTCACTGTGGAGTGATAAAATCTTGCTAATTAACATGCATTACCTCACATAGTTATGATTTTTGTGATGAAAACACCTACTATCCATTCTCCCAGAATTTTTCAAGGTACATTATATAATTACTGACTTTAGCTATCATGATATTCTGTAGACATAGACCTTTGAACTTATTACTCCTAACTGAAATTTTGTTTCTTTTGACAAACATGTCCCCAGCTACCCTCTGTAATTCTATGTGAAATATTTTTAGATTACCATGAGTGAAGTCATGGTATTTGCCTTTCTGTGACTGCATTTACTTTAATAATATCATGTCTTCTGGGTTTATGCATCTTGTCACAAAAAGCAGGATTTCCATTTGTCTAGTGACTGAATGTTGTTCCGTTGTGTGTATATACCACATTTTCTTTATCCGTTCATCCACTGATGAATCCTTTGGTTGATTCCTTATCTTGGCTATAGTATAGTGCTTCAATCAATGTGGGAGTACAGATGTCTCTTAGATACACTGATTTCATTCCTTTTTGGATATACATCCAATAGCGGATTACTGGATCATATGATAGTTCTATTTTTAATATTTTGAACAAGCTCCATACTTTGTTCTATAATGACTATACTAATTTACAAATTTACACTTTCACTAACACTATGCAAAGATTCCTTTTTCTCCATATCCTTACCAACATTGTTATCTTGTGTCTTTTTGACAATAGCTGTTCTAAGAGATATAATATGATATTGTGGTTTTAATTTGCATTTTCTGCTGATTAACTCTGTTGAGCATTTTTCTTTTCATATACACATTGGCCATTTATTTGTCTTCTCTAGAGAAATGCTTGTTCACATCATTTGCTTACTTTTTAAAATTTTGTTATTTGTTTTCTTGTCTTGAGCTGTGTTCTATATATATTTTGGATATTAATCCCTTATTAGATGTATTGTTTACAAATATTTTCTAAAATTCTATAGGATTTTTCCTTCCCTTTGTGATTGTTTTCTTTGCTGTGCAGAAGCCTTTTGGTTAATTAATTTTGTATATTTTTGCTTCTCTTTCCCACCCTTTTGTGGTGTAGGAAATTATTTTTCTTGACCATCTCAGTTGTGTTTTTTTTTTTGTCAGTTCTCTTTCATTCATTGATTTGTTTCTCTTAACTGTGTTTTATTTACATAGCTTGTTTATTATTCTTCATTTTTAGCTCATTCTACCAGGAGCTAAGATTAATTTTCCATGTTTTTACATTAAATGGAATTTTGTCTAAACATTTCCCTGGGATCCTTTACTAGTTGCTTTATACATAGTGTGAACTTTTTAAAAGACTGCTATTTTATATAGATCATGACACTTTATACACACAATAGAGTATGAAAATGAATAGTTTATCATACTGGCAATTTGTAATTTAGTGGACAAAAAATGATTCATCATATTCAGTGTGTTTGGTAAGTCTTCTCCAAGAACATGATTTTGAAAAAAATTTTGGATTTGCTTCATTTGTTTTCTTGACTGTTTTAATATACAATTTCCCTTAAAGAATATTGTTAATAAGTGCACTAAATGATCCCATTGGTAGACCTTTTCAAGACCATTTTTAATGGGCTAAAGAGGTAACTCAGTCGTACAATGCTTGCCTAAGTATTCATGAGGCCCAGGGTTCCATCCCTGCACTGAAAAAAAAATTCTTTATTACATATCGTTCCATCTCTTTATGATCCTTTACAATCACTACTAACACTTGAACAATCTTCAAATAGATATATCTGTAGAAAATACATCCCTGTAGAAAAAAATTATAGCTCATTCATACTGCATATATATATGTTAATAGCCAGAACACAAGGCAACTTATGACATAGAGATGAACTTATCATTATAGCTGCTAATGGAACAATAACCCATTTGTAATATGCTGGTTCATAATCTATAGTTCCCAAGAAAATTTATATCAGGACCCTCTTATTTTGATTGTCATACACATTGACTACCATGGTAATCATTTCTCATGCCTGATGAGGTAAATTTTCTCTATATTTTATATGTCCTCCATAATTGTATACTTTCTTTCAAGTGTCCTTTGAAAAAACTTTTCATATTTATTTAGTTCCTTAATTGTTTCTAAAGTCTGAAATTACTTGTGTTACTGTCTATATATCATTTATATTAAAATAATCAAAGTACATCATACCCACCTTCATGTTTTATGAATTGGAATAAATAACAGTATAATTCTAATGTATTTACAAAGCAGGAAGTTGCAATTTATGAGACTCCCTAGGGCAAAGATATACATAATCGCTCTATGTGGAAGGTGGTCCAAAATAAGGGTAAAAAGAAAAGAAAAGAAAAGCAGGGATGGGGAGAGCCCATCAAAATAGAAGAAAGTTCAGTGGAGTAGACAAAAAGGTTTGAGGGAAAGGAAGGAGGGATGAGGTAAGAGAACAGTGGAGTAAACTTGATCTCAGTGTATATATATGAATATACTACGGTGAATCTCTCCTTTGTGTATATCCACAAGACATGATTAAATGTAAAGCTATACATAGTAGAAAGATCAGTAGAGTCAGTAGAGGAGTGAAAGAAACAGGGGAGGGATGAGGAGAAGGGAAGGGGAAGTACTGGGTCTGAATTACGGCAAATTATACTCCATGCCTTTATAATTATATCAAAATCAACCTTAATGTTATGTGTACCTGGAATGAGTCAATTTAAAAAAGAAATAAAAAGGGCTGAACAACAACAACAAAAATAAAAGTGTGACCATTTTTGTAGCAGGTACTCAAGCACTAGTTTGGAATTCATGAAGACAGCTAATATCCTAGAACCAATCCCCCTGGAAAACAGTAAAACTGTTTGTTCTTAGACCCAAAGCTATGGAGCAATACGTCTATCATGTCTGTAAATGTGCAAAGTTGGAAACAATCTAAATAAATATCCTTCAATAAGAAAAAATGAAATAATATTATAGTGTGATATGAATCTTTACTGCATAAATGAGTTACCTTAAATTCAAAATTTTCAAATGCAGATATTTATATCAAATATACATTAAAATTGTGACTTATGTTATATGTATCAGTATATTTTAGGTTTTGACAATAAAGAGGAAAAAGTAATGAAATTGGAGTATTAGTAAATACAACAGTTGCATTTTAGCATCATATTATTGAACAAGTTCTATATTAAAATATTTTGTTCACCATATTTTATAATGTCTTTTTCACAATAAAATTAGTTTTTGTGGTTTTGCATTGGAATTCCTTTTACAAGATATAGCTTTATATATTCTATGATATTTCAAAAAGATTTTAAGTTATCTTGTACAGATTATCTCTGAGTTAAAGAAGATAGAAAAGAGAGAGGGTACCCAGTATGGTGATACATACCTACAATTCCAGCTGTTTGGAAGGCTTGGACAGGAAAATTGCATTAAAAGATCCAGGCCTGCCTGCACAACTTAGCAAGACTTTGCCTAAAAAAAAAAAAAAAAAAAAAACACTAAATGGACTGGCGTGCAACTCAGTGGTAAATCACCTCTGAATTCAATACTCAGTACCACAAAATTAATTAATTAAGCAAATGAAAGAGAGATGTGTTCATAAAAGCCTTCATCTCTTTCCAATGAAAAGGAAACATTTAAACTACATCTGCCATTGTAATTACGTGCCTTCAATGTAAAATAAAAAACATCACATAAAACATGGCATAAATAAATTTATATATGATATTTTGAAGTCTATATTAAGTGCTTTAGAATAAAGGCTTATAATAATTTTATATTCTATTGATATCAATTTGATCTAATTACAGCATTATTGTTCTTGAAAATGTTAATTCTTCAATGTTAAATAGCTAAACTTTGTGACAACAAGTAGAATAACTCTTTTCTTATTATCTAGTAAATAAAGTTCTGAGAAAAATTTTAAAGTTATTTTTATTAAAAAATCTAAAAGAAGTATAGATGTCCATCAGGTAAGCACATATTTCTAAATTTTTTCTCCTGTTACTCAAAGTGGAGAAAGTTGAGGATTTATTACTGAGAGAATTCACAAAAAAATTTAATCATTTCCTTTTGAAATTAGCTAAAAGTAAAATTGAAACTATGGCACTGCATGTTTGTGTGTTTTCAGTATATTGCTTTGAATCACTGACTGTATTCCTTTTCAATTGACAACCACTGTCTTTTATAATCCTAGTAAAATGAGAAAAAATAAGTCTGCATACTTTGTTTTCTGGTGTTTTATACACAAACCTCAGTAATTGGATTCTGAGACTCCATTCTCATTTTTATCCCAGGGCTTATTGATGATTTGCCTAGGGATGCAGGCACTCTGGAAGGAATACATTAAGGGAACAGCAGCACTGTCTGATAAGCGGTAGCCAGAATCACTGATGTTATAACTTTGGTAACGCACATCCCTGCGTCCAGTTGGAAGGTTGAACTATGCAGACTCTCTTCTCATGGTTCACACTGTTACCTTTCAGCCTCTCAGTATCTGTGATCTAATCAATACAAAAAAATATATATAGTAAGAAGAGAAGGAGCTAAAACTTGATACAACTAAACTTGAGTGTTGGGAGATTTTTCTGTTTTTCATATGAATGATCCATCCCTGTAACTCCAAACGAACCAGCAGTCTGGATTAAATAATTTTCTCTCCATTCTGAAAATTTACTACCCAAATGGGCCAGTGGTTTATTTACAAGGGAGGTTTATACTCTGTTCTTTCTGTCACTTTGACACCTTCATTGTGTTCTTTTTTTTTTTTAAGAAAGAAGGACAGTGAGAGAGAAAGAGAGAGAAGAGAGAGAATCAATTTTTATTGAGTTTTTCACATGGTTTTCATTGCTCTGACACTTATTTGTGTATGTGGATGCTGGGGTTTGAACTTGTGTACTCGCACAAGCCCGGAAAGCACCATAACTGATGCTCCACTTCTCCAGCCCCCTGCATTGTGTTCTAAAAGTAAAATTTGTCCTCATTTTTGAGAATATAACATTGAAATATTATTTAGATGCCATTTTCTTATAACTAAAAGAGTAATCAAATACCATCTCAAAATTTTCCAATCCATTAATTGTAAATAAGAGGAAGCTAAAGCTCCTAGAAGTTGAAGTTCCAGGTAGAGGTAATGCTGATCCCAGCAAAGGAGCATGGGACAAAGACTTCCTGAGGAGAACCGAGTCTCTCCTGCAGTGACACACCTGGCTGTACACATCCTTGATCCTTTGTTTTGTGACATTGGAGAATTTACTCCTTCATTATACAGATATGTATTTTTATAAGTTCATTATTAGGCATCAAAAATTAGTAGCTGTCTCTAAGTTACTTCTTTGTATTGCTGAATTTAGAAATATGATATAGGTACTTTGCCCCTGATTGGATAGTGCATGCAGTTTTTATTCTTAGTCCATGAATAGTAAGTAAATATTCTTTCACTCTGATCACTAGAAAGTGAAGTCATTAGTGGATTGTAAGGAATGATCTTAATACTAAATTTAAATTTTTGCTATATAAACATTTACTTTAATCATGGAATGTTTCGATTTTCATATGTCAGATTTTGATGACTACAAATATAGAATAATTGAATTCAGAAAGGTTTTTTTTGTTATAAGAAGTTGAAAACTGAGTAGTAAAAACCCAAATACCTAATATATGCCCATAATTCAACTTGATTCTCCATTTACTGAACATGTCTAATGTGTCAGAAACTGTGCTGTACATGCAAGGGCTATATATAAGATATGTATCTGTGCTCATATATAGACTAGATTTTAATTGAAGAGATTTAAAACTATGTAGCTTAATGTGTTTTGAAGCTTAATATGAAAATAGCCCTATTCGTTTGTTCTTTCAATAAATACTTACTGTTTACCTTGAGTAATGTGTACATTGTTTGATGTATTGAGGATACAGTAGTGCAAAAAATGAAGTCCCTGTGCTTAGCTTCTTAGTAAGTTCACATTGTAACAAGGAGAAACAGAGAAACAAATAATAAATGATAAACAGGCAAGTTAATATCATGTCATTTCAAGTGCCATGAAGAAAAATATAGCAGTATGAGAATATGCAGACTGGCATGTACAGGTTGTGCCAAGTTAGGGAGAATAGGAAGGAGTTGATCATCTTGCGTTGACTGGCAAAGGGAAGGTGAGGTCTCAGCACAGGGGGAAACATAGACCTTAAAGGAAAAGAGATTATCATCTAGGCACATCAGACTGGATGGGATTTTGAGTGCTTGAGAAGAAGGTGGCTTTCTAGGGGTGGGTAAAGACATTAACAGCTGTGTTTATTGCCTGCTTCTGTTTATAAGACTAGGGTGAGGAGAGTTGCGCTTTAAGAATGGAATATTGCTCCACCAGCAGTCTGTAGGAGGAACTGGTGTAGTAAAGAACCAACCCATAGCAGGTAAATCAGTTAGGAGGCTATAGCAATAACCTGGACAAGTGAGTAGTGAAATTGCAATACACGAGACTGATGTGAAGCATTGCAGCTACAAAACTGGAAAGCCTACCAACAATGTGGGGGAACAGAAAAAGGATGAGAGGACCAGAGGTACTTCTGCTTTTTAGAATTGAGGAAATGAAGAGATGGTGAAGCCATTTACAGAAAACAGGAAGATCGGTGGATGAGTATGTTCTGGAACTGGGACAAGCAATTACAGAGTTGGATTTTTGAGCTGTCAGTAAGGCTGTTTGCTGGAGATATTCAGAATTCTAATGCAGCTGTGGGTTGGATTTTTGGAAGATAGTGTGAAATTCAAGATGCAGATTTAGGACTGAGTAAATTCAACTTAAAGGGATATCTGGGATATGTTATTTTAAACAATTGCAAATAAATTGTATAGCAGTAATCAATTCTAATAAATTTGTTATCCTATCAATACTTTGATAGGAAAAGTCAAGACTTTTGAAGCCTAGCTAAGTTATTCATAGTAATTATAAACAGATATGTAAATAGCTCTTTATACATTATAAAAACAAGCACACAATGTTTTGGAAGCATTGTCTATTTCATATTTTATTGAACAACAACCTATATATTTGATATTACTAAATTTAACAGATGAGACTTAAAGAAAATAAGCAATTTATCCAAAGTTGCTGAATTTGTATGTGGCTGAGCTAGGACTTAAGTTGAGCTTCTCCTGCTACTGTGTATCAGAAAGTATGAAGATTCTTTTTCTTACCTCCTGCTAGGCTCAGAGAATTGATATTTTCCTAAATACTCCCAACTTTCTGACACTAGAGACATCAGTGAAACTTATGCCCGCTTCTTGTAGGATGATACAGTTCATAAATCTTGAGGGAACCCAGCATTAGTTCACAATGAAGTACTTTGTAATTACTCATGCATTCTTTCTTTCAGTGACCACTTTTTGAGCATTTGCTAAGTTAAGTGCTAGGCATGATATTAACCCTAGAGATTCAAAAAAGAATGAGGTAGAAATCAATCCTTTCCCCATTTGCTTGGTATTGACAACAAAGCAGGCAGTTTTAACTACTGTGTAATAAATTATGCATGGAAAATCCACTGTGCTAGCTCAGAAATAACGCATATTCCAGATTGGAGGGACAGGGAAGACTTTCCATGGGACATGATATGTAAACGAAGAACCAGAAGTGGGACCTGGGGATAAGGTGGGTTCCTTAAGGGAGCAGCAAGACATAAAGACTAAGGTGTGAGCCATAGGGAGATAGAAAGCTCATTGGAAAGCTGAAAGAAGGGTTCAGGGCTACAGGACACAAGGCTCCCAATGGGGGGAGTAAACTGAAAACATACACTGGGAAAGACAGACTCATGGTAACTAAAAGTTTGGGAAAGATGACGAAGGGCTTTGATATCTAAATTATACATAAACTATAAAATTGCATTTAATGTACTATCTTTAAAGAAGACAGTAGTAGAGAATATATTTCAGGTTTCTTTTAAAAACTTTTTTTTATTTTATAAAGCTTAGTGCTTAAAATTTTATAGAAAATTACCTTGTGGGAATTTAGGTATTCCTGAATTAATGAGGCTATCTGATGATTTCTTACATTATTGTCTATTAAGAAATTGGTACTAAGAAACAAAATTACTGTAGGGAGTAGGAGCAGATTGGATTAAATGATGCTAATAATTCATTGTGTGTAATCTAGTGCTTTTTAGATAAATAAAGCTGAATCTTCTACTTAGTCTCTGTTTAAGGGAGTATAAAATCATTGGAGTTTTCATTGTATTTTCTTAATAGTGGTCTCCTCAGAATTGCTCCAGGGATGCATAAATTTAACTCCAAAATGAGACAAGGTTAATTTCGCCTCCAATTTTACCTGCATAGTTACATACATTTTCAAGTACCTTTCTTCAAGGGAATAAAGCTTTTGGGCATTGGGTCTGTGCTGATGGATGATTTTTCTATACTTATTGCTGTTTTCTTTTCAAAAAAATATGATATTTCAGTTCAGGGACTGGTAATGTTTCTGTGACACATTTGCTTCTGAGAAATGTTTCTGAAAATGTGAAAAAATACGGCTCTATGTTATGTTAATATGAAACACTGATATTACTACAAATGGAATTTAAAACAGTAGCATTTTTATTACTAATTCTGTTTATCCCAGAAATAAATATGCTCTAGCAAAAGAACAAAATCAAAAATGAAAAGTGCTTATGCAACAAATATATTCCAGCCAATGAACAGAATCCTGCCTGTAAATGTCCCCTCATCCTGTAAGATTGTAGAGATAGGAGGAGGGGTTCTGGACAAGATTTTTTTTTTTTTTAAGGCAAGAATTGTTTAAGAGAGTAACTTGGGAAGCTCACAGGGAGGTCTAGGGAGTTGTGAAAGGCTTGTGTCTGGGGCTTGTAAAGTAGGAATAATGTTTCAAGTAAGAATTAAAGGAGATGAACTCCATAAAACCCTTACTTTGAGCTCTCTCACAAGTTGCTTGTTTTAAAAACAAAAAGTGTTTTCTTGCCTCTGCCCAGTTTGACTGCTGTCTACACTTACCTTACTTGGGGAGATCTCTACAGGATTCAATCCAGGCAGGGTTGAAGAGCAGGACCAGATGGTACCTGGCGGCCAGGGAGCAGCTGAAGTGGCTGCCTCCCTGCACAGGGCCATGCTTGATGTCCAAGCTCTGAGAGGTAACTGGAGGTGACCTCCTAGGAAATGAGAGTGAGACAGTACCTTCTCTTAAGGAAGAAAGAAAAAACCAAAATAGCAAGACTAAGGCAATTAATCCATTTCTCTTTGCAAGTGATCTCTAGACAGCAGCTGGCCACATGAGTTTTTGATGCCATCCTTCCCAAGAAAAAATTTTCAGTGTCTCTTACTTGTCCTTGGTGTTCCAGATTAAATGAGTTAATATTTAAAAAGCACTCAGAACAGTGATTAGCATCGAGTAGGAACTACATAACTGTCTCAAGACTTTTTTCCTCTATTCAGTTTAGAAAATAACAGATCAGATAGGAAGATTCCATTCTGTGCCATATATCTCCTTTTATGTGTCTTGTTCACAAACTTCTCTGCTTCACCAACTACCCATTATGACCTAGCCCTAAAAAGCTGCTTCTGTTCTCTTCTTCAATTCATTTTGAATAGAGACTGCCTGGATCCCAAAATATTACATTTCTTTTTTACTTTTTATTTTATTTTTGTTTATTCTTTAAAAGTAGTCATGAGTTAAATCCAGATAAGATGTAGTGCTTTACAATCTAATACTTTTTTAGAGTTATAATGGGAAGGGGAAGGGAGGGATAAGGGAGGGTAATTGGGGGGGGCACTCCTGGGGATAATTGCAATATCCAGAATATATACACAATTTATACACATTTTATATTATTTTGTTAAAATCTTGTAAGGTTGTTCAAAAATA